>JAGKQL010000004.1:2759840-2774316 GCA_018398635.1 Cyprinodon brontotheroides | reverse complement strand
ATCATTATCACCATCATCCTCATCATCATCATCATCATCATCATCATTCTCATCATCCTCATCATCATCATCATCATCATCATCATCATCATCATCCTAATCATCATCATCATCACCATCATCATCATCATCATCATCATCATCACCATCATCATCATCCTAATCATCATCATCATCACCCACATCATCATCATCATCATCATCATCATCATCATCATCACCCATCATCATCATCATCATCCTGCCATCATCATCACCCACATCCATCATCATCACCATCATCATCCACCCACATCATCATCATCATCATCACCATCATCATCACCCACGCATCATCATCATCATCGTCATCACTTACATCATCATCATCATGCCCGTAAATGTCGTGCCCTCATCATCTCAAATAGTAGTAATCATCATCATCACCATCCTCATCACCATCTGCATCATCATCACCATCGGGATCAGTAAAAACATAAAAACAATAACTTTTGTTCACGATCACTGAGTCTGGGGCCATTTATTCCCAATATAGTAACCCTTCCTGCTGCGTCTTCCAGCGGTGGCGTCCGCGGTCGCGGTAAGCCTGGCATGCATTCTCCGGCTTTACAAGCTAAATCAAGGGAACTACTAGGCACATCTGCAATCGCAACAATTATTGAAGATTTCAGGAGGACTTCACCATTGAAATTCACAGAGCTATAATTGAAACTGACAATGCCCGCGTGCATGGCAGCTGGATCGTGGAAAATATGGGTTAAAGTGAAAAAAAAGCTTATTTCACCTTTCTCTTTCCTGATTCTGATCCTCCTGGGACTTGATCAACAGCGATACGCACCGTGACGTCACAAGCCAGTAGGTGGCGGTAGTGTTCTTTGACAAACATGAATTCTCTGGTAAGTAAAAACTACATTCAAATGAAAATTACTCTGAATTAAAAAACACTGATCATTTATTGAACAGTATGTATTAATTTCATACTTAAATTTCTTTCAGAAGTTTGAATCCTGAATATGACCAAACTTTTCCTTTAAAGGTCGATTCTTAATAAACAGCGAGAGGAAACCCTTTAATGGGTTCATCTCTGGAGTCGACATCTCAGCAACTTTTCAGGTCGTTTTTTAAAGTCATTTCCTTTCATTTTCATCAACAGTCTCTTTAAGAAGCGCATTTTTTTAAGTTTAAACTGTGTTTCGAAGTCTTATCTTTATGCCAACTGAACACGGTGTGACTCACTGATAAGAACCAAAGCAGCAGATCCAGTATGGGGCGCTAAAATGAGCTTTAAATCAAACTACACAAACTAATTAGGGACCAGGTCCTAAACATCTGCTCCATCTTATAATGATAAGAAAACCTGCCTTCATGCTGAGCCTATAGGAACCAGCCAGCAATAGGTAGGGTGGGGGCAGACCAGCTGGACGCAGTCAGTAATGATGTTCTTCATGGTTCTGATTTGATTAAAGCTGATTCTGAAAGTCCAAATCAGGACTTTTCAGCTCCAAGCGGCCAGAAGAGATCCAAAACTGTGGTTCCTCCTCCGCTTTAATGTCCTGATAGGATCTGGACCTTTGGACAGAACCACAGGAACAGAACCAGGCAGCTGGATGGCAACCAGCCGGGCCTCCCAGCATCATCCTCTGCTGGTTCCTAAGTCCAGGCTTAGCTGCAGTAAGCCGCACTAAGCCACAGAACAGAACCGGCCGCCAACAGGTTCTACTGCGGCTTCTGTCACCGACCCGTTCAGTTCATGTCAGAACTTCACCCAAACACGCTCAAGTGACTTTACACGACTGAATAAAGTGAAAATGATTGGTGATTATCAAGGCGAGATTGACTGTGGAGGAAGGTTACTTAAAGCAAGAGATTTGGTTGTGGTCGGTTTGTCAGGGAGCATCTTGCCCTTTAACCAGTTAGCATCTTAGTGCTAGCAGGTTTTCCCAATGGGAAATTCCATTGGGACCAAGTAGCACTAAATTGGTGACTTAGAAACGACACTGACATGGAACGACAGATGACCGTTGATATATGATTGGCTGAATTTAGGTGCTTTAAAGCTGACTTATAACGAACTGGCCTGCATAAGATAACGAGAAAAAAAAAACATATTTTAAGACAGGATTTTTTTTTTATAGAAATCTTCTAACTTTTGAGACAATATCGTCTGATAAAGATTACATTTATAGACATGTTTAAGCCAGAATGATTTAACATTTAAATATGATTTCCCTACAACTTTAAAGCACAAGGACAGCGTTACTCTGAGGACTGCAGGGTTGGAGACAGAAGCCTGCCGCACCTTTCAGATAAATAAGAAAATAAAAACAGATCATTTCATCTGTTTGAAGTTTGATCCAAATCAAATGGAGCCTTTCCCACCGTCGTTCTGACTCTGGTACCACAGTCCTGCTGTGTTTGGTGGAAACCAACAGGATTCATGCCAGCAGAACCTCCATCTCCAACAACAGAACTCTAACCAGAATGAAATCCACTAAACGGTTCTGAAAGATTGAAGGTTCTGATAAACCTGCAGCGATTCTGTTAGCTTGAAGAGCTTCAACAGGTGTCTGGTTCCGAATCAAAACAGTTCAGCGGTGCAAACTGGGTCAAACCTCCTTCACAGAGAGGTTTGGAACCCGGTACCAGTTATCAGAGCTCCTGACAGGAGCTGGACCCAGTTCTCTGAGTCAGACCCGTTCTGAACAGAACCGTGTCTGAAAGCAGCTAAAGAAGCAACAGGAGGTTCTGCAATGGATCCGTCTCCCAGCAAAGTATTAAACCAAACCAGAACCAGAATCTTTCCCCAAATGGTTTCAATAAGGCTGGAACAAACTGACCTAAGTGGTTCTGATGGGAAACACTGGGAGTGAGTGGACACACCTCCAAAGCGGGCTGCGGCCCGGTGCCGGGATGGAGACACCAGCTCCTTCACCATCTGCAGAACCTGCATGTTAGGGGGAGGCAGCAGGAGGCGTCCTGAGCCGGCAGCGGCTCTCGCGCCCCAGGACCTCCTCAGGACTCATCACCTCCCAGCAGGACTCCCAGATCCTCGGTGACGCCGGCTCCAGGTGCCAGATCCGGTCCCGGCTGCTGCGGTTCGGCCGTGTTTCCCGGGTCGCCTGCAGAAGCTGCAGCTTCAGCAGCAGGACGCCGCTGTTCAGGCTGCGCTCCGACGCACCAAGAGGCGCCGCGGTCTGGACTCCACTCCTGGTGGCAGGGAGGCGGACGCTGTTCGCCGGCGGCTCTGCAGACTGAGCGCGCTCATGTCCGTGTGATGTGTGGCTCAGCTGGAGCGCCCCTCCCTCCTCTTTGGATGCTGAACCGAAGCCATCGGTCGCTCCCTGCTGCAGCTGCCTTCCTGCTCCCTCCTCTCATCCTCCAGATCCACATTAATGAGCGCCTCCCACAGCACCCCCACCCCCATTGTACTGCTGTTCATCTCCCCCCTCACCTCCCTCCCTCCCTCTGCTGTGAAGCTGAAACATGAGCAGAATGGAAAGTGATGATCTGGACCACCCAGAGGGAACGCTTCTTCCCACCCTCCCTCCTCTCCCTCTCCTCTCCTCTCCTCTCTCTCCTCCTCCTCTCCTCTCCTCTCCTCTCCTCTCCTCTCCTCCTCCCAAAAGTTTCTCCCAACGATGGAAATCCCAACTTTGGTCTCATCAGTTGGTCAGAATGCAGAAGATTCGCCATAAATCATTATTATGCTTCATTCTCAGGCAGCAGAACCAGATGCTTCCTCTCAGAATACCATCAGTGACAGGAGGACGCTCAGATAACGCTTCTGATTGGTTAATACAAACATTCCAGGTAACCTGCAGGTGTATTTTGAGGAAACGCTGCAAAAGGGGTTGCTTCCTGCTGGGTTAAACTGGAAAACTTAAAAACTAAATATAGATATCAAGAGGAGGAGGTAAACCTCCACCTGTTGCGCTGTCCAGTGTCCTGCTATCGTGCGGTTCTGGAAGGAGGCGGGGTCTGTTACTAGGGTTGCCAACTCCCTGGAAAAAAAAAAAAAAAAAAAAAGGGACCCCTCATGTGCGTGCCAGCTGACCACTGCCTTTACCCCTACATGCGTGGGGATTTTTTGCGTGTTTTTTTTTACTATTTGACTCAAATCTGCATTGATTTGCATGCATGTTACTTCAAGGTTATTTGCTGTACTTTTGGCCATCAGGAAGTCTCCACAACCGTTAAAGCTTCCTTCTCAGCTTATCCCAAAACAAGTTGCAGCCAGTGAGTTCTATTGAAAAATTTTAAAGAGGGACAGACTCCCCCCATTCTTCGCTTCATTGGCTTCCCAGCACCGGGCAATAAAGTTCTTGCTTTACGTTTTTATGTTGAAAGCGGAAGCTTTTCCTCTCCACCGCGCTGTGCTGGGTGTGTATTTCCGTTTTCTCGAGCTCATTTGCTTTCTCTCATAATCGTAATCTTCCTGGTTTTCCTTAGATAGAAAAACTGAATCAATTTCACTGTAGTATTTTGGGTAGAAATTAAATGGCTTTCACGGTGGAAAATTTCCTTTCCCCAACACGGGATGGTAGTGCTTCTATTTCTAAATGTTAAGTAACCATTCCATTTTCTTTAAGGGATGGGCTGTAACCCTAACGTAATCAACAGGTTAATCCGGTTTGTTAACTGTTTACAACCCGGTTTTATATAAATGAGTGACTCAAAGCTAACCTTTGGAAGCTCCTGAAGCAGATCAGAGATGATCGTTTTCTTTCAAGGAACGGTTCAGAACCAGGCCATCCCCCCAGAACCGACATAAAACCCAGATTGGTTTGCAGAAATCCTCAGTGAAAAGCTTGAAAACCAAAAGCATCCCAACGTTTAATTTGAAATCTCCTGATCAGGGTCAGACCACTATTAAAAGTGATTAACCAGAAACAGAAATGTTTATTCTGACTCCAAAGCATCCAGAGGTTCTACTGCAAGAAAAGTTTATAAACTGATAAACCCAATAAGGTTCTGATGAACAGGAGAGTTTGACTGAACCAGAAAAATAGAACCATAGATATCAGAGTCCCTGTTGAGATCTGAGCGCAGTTTTAAAGTGTTTCTGTTTCAAATTGGTATCGTTTCATAGTATTTGGTTTAAAATCTTTCCATTTTACAGCATTTATGTTTTACAGCCTTTTCTTAAAAATCCCTTTTTTCCCTTGTTTCAAAGAATTTATGCTGTAAAACATTTGTTTAAAAACTTTTCTGTTTTTTAAAATGTTTCAATTTGAAAATGTTTCTCTTTTAAAATGCTTCTCCTTTAAAATGTTCTCTTAAAATGTTTCAATTTAAAAGCATTTCTCTTTTAAAATGTTTACATTTTAAAATATTTCTCTTTGAAAAATTTTCAATTTTCAAACGTTTCTCTTTAAAAATCCTTTTTTTCCCTGTTTCAAAGAATTTATGCTGTAAAACATTTGTTTCAAAAATGTTTTGATTTTTAAAATGTTTCAGTTTGAAAATGTTTCTCTTTTAAAATGTATCTCATTTAAACTGTTTCTCTTAAAATGTTTAATTTTAAAATATTTCTCTATAGAAAACATTTCAAAGAAAAGTTTCAATTAAAATGTTTCATTTTTTAAAAATTCTCTTTTAAAACACTTCTCTAAGAAAAATGTTTTAATTTTAAAACAATTCTCTTTTAAAATGTTTCAATTTGAAAATGTTTCTGCTTTCAAAATGTTTCTCTCTTTAAAATAGTTTCAATTTGAAAATGTTTCAATTTTAAAACGTTTCTCTATGAAAAAGTTTCAATTTTAAAATATTTCTCTTAAAACGTTTCAAAGAGAAAAGTTTCTCTTAAAATGTTTCATTTTTTAAAAATTACTCTTTTAAAACACTTCTCTATGAAAATGCTTCAATTTCAAAATGTTCTCTTAAATGTTTAAATTTTTTAAAGCATTTCTCTTAAAATGTTTACAATTTAAAATAATATTTTCTCTTTTAAAACGTTTCTCTTTGAAAATTTTTCAATTTTCAAACGTTTCTCTTTAAAAATCCCTTTTTTTCCCTGTTTCAAAGAATTTATGCTGTAAAACATTTGTTTCAAAAATGTTTTGATTTTTAGAATGTTTCAATTTGAAAATGTTTCTCTTTTAAAATGTATCTCATTTAAACTGTTTCTCTTAAAATGTTTAAATTTTAAAAAATTTCTCTTTTAAAACGTTTCTCTTTGAAAATGTTTCAATTTTAAAACAATTCTCTTTTAAAATGTTTCAATTTCAAAATGTTTCTCTTTTAAAAAGTTTCAATTTTAAAATATTTCAATTTTAAAACGTTTCTCTTTGAAAAAATTTCAATTTTAAAACGTTTCTCTATGAAAAAGTTTCAATTTTAAAATATTTCTCTATGAAAACGTTTCAAAGAGAAAAGTTTCTCTTAAAATGTTTCATTTTTTTTTAAATTTCTCTTTTAAAACACTTCTCTATGAAAATGTTTCAATTTTAAAATGTTTCTCTTTTACGTTTTAACATTTGTCTTTCTAAATGTTTCCATTTAAAACTATATTTTTTAAAGTATTTCTCTTTTCAAGTATTTCTGCTTTCAAACCTTTGTGTAAAGCGTTCCTGCTGACCGCGCTGCGTCTCTCAGCGTTCCCGTTTCCAGTGATAAAGCATCTCTGCATGTTTGCCTCCTCAGGCAGAGAAACAGAAAGCCCAATTACTGCATTGCTGGACTGGCTCTGCAGCTGCTGTTGCCATGGTTCCGACCCGGCGTTGCTAGGCTGTGACCCCACTCTGTGAGGTGAAGAGTTTTACAAAAGCAACAGTGGCCACTTCAGTGTCGACTGGAGATAAATAAGTGACACCAAAGCTAAAATCCATTATTTCTGAAACAGAGGACCTGCTGCTTCTAACCATGCAGGCTGTCAGCAGAAATCATTCCAGTTATTTCCATCTTGCTTTTAAAAAACTCTGATTTTAAAGGTGTTCTTCTGAACTCATTCCAGGTTTAAATTTATTCTGGATTTCCCGTAATCCGGCAAGTTCAAACTTCACCCATAAATGACATCATCATCTTCATCTTCTGAAGACCTGCTCCAAGGTGAGAAGAAGAAAGCAGAGGAGCCTCCTGAGGTGAAATGGATTGAGCAGCTTTTAGCGACAGAAAGGGAAGCAGATCAATAAGCTCTCCTCTTCATCTGATAATAGAAGAAACTGTCCTGTCTGACGCATCTCTGGCCTGATCTACAGGCCGCCTTCCCCTGCTGGAAATGCTCCTGTTCCCTTCATAGAAATAATCCTATAAAATACAGGAAAATTCTCAAAAAAATTCTCCCTGAGATCCAAACTGTTTGGTTTTTATATCTGTTGGACAGATTGGAACTGGAAGCAGATTCTCCATTTATTTCCACTCCTGCTGATGTTAAACCCTTATAGGAACTCAGTGAAATACTCTGATAATCCACATTTCAAGACAATGTTACTGGAATCCAGGAAAAGACCTTATTTTTTTTATAACATTCAAAAAATATGGATATTTTGATGGCAAAAAACGTATGTCAAATAATAACAAGAAACGCCATCTTGCCCGAATATATTAAGAAAAATAACAAAAGTGCTTCTTTAATAAATTCATGAAAATCACTCTGAGAGAGATGAAAGAAACAATTTTTTTGCTACAACTTAACCTTAGAGGCATTAAAGCTGATACTGGCACTTCCATTTTTTAGTTTATAAACCTAAATATAATTTTAAACTTTACTTTTTTAACTTTTCAATTAGCTTTTTACCTTTTTTCTTGACTTCCGCTTAATTTCCAGTCGCTAATATATCCTTTAAGGTCTCATCTAATTGGTCAAATGCTAAAATAAGATGAACAGTCACTGAGGGACGCGGGGGACTCCATTTGTAAGGGGAAGGCAAGTGATAAACGACGGTAACTTGCCCTATAAAGGGTTAAGGAGCTGCGAGCAGAGCTGATGGTGGCGGCACTGATTGAATGTGGTCGGTGCTGATCGCTCGGAGCATCGATTAATGCTGCCTGCTGCAGCTTTCACAGTCCTTCAGCATATGAGGCAGAAACAGGATCAGCCAGGGAGGGTTGGCAATCAGCTGGATGGATTCAAGCTTGAAGACGTTTCCCTTCCCATCCAGGAATAGCACTGAGTTCCAGGTTTTAAACAGTAGACCACGGGTAACCAATTTATAATCAGCGGGGTCCGAATAAAGAAAATCATCAAACAGTAAAGGTCTGGAGACATTTTTAATTATAATCTGTACACTCAAACCAGAGCTACTCAAGTGGAACATTTTTAGTTTCACCTGGATTCATTTTGTAAAAAAGTCTCCTTTAAGGAGTCTTTTGCTGTCCGATTATTAATTGATTAAATCCGATTAATTGATTAGCAAAATAATTGTTAGTTGCAGCCCTCATATCTATTTATAATTATATATAAATATTCAATATATTTAAATGGAGCAATAAAGGAGATAATAGATTTCAAATGTTTTTATTTAGAAATGTTTATTTAAAGCATCTCTTTTTAGAGTGATGGAAAAAAATAATTCATGGTGTCAATTACTGTGATGATTGAAGGATTAATTGGTAATTAAAATAATTGAGAGCTGCTTCCTCAGACATGCTGACAGGGAAGGTTTCCCCAGAGACTTGAGGAATAACTGCAGAGCCATTCTAGCTCTGAGAGATCTAGAAAAAGCAGATAGAATGACTATCTCCCGCCGACGCTCCCACTTCCTGTCCTTCCCAGTTTCCTTTCCCAGCGTTGGCACGGTGCCGCTCAAAGCGATGGAAACCAAACGGAAAGATCATCTAAGCTCTGCCTGGCAGCTTCCTGTTTGTCTGCCCCGTGTCACTTCCTGCTCCAAGCATGCAGCCTTCTGACCAATCAGAGCGCAGCTCCAGTGTCCTTCATGGTCGGAGGGTTTAGATGGAGGCTGCTCAGAACATCTCCAGGGTTAAAAACGTCAAAGATCCTTTTGTTTATTTTCCTATTTTCCTCTCATCCTGACTTTATGCCTTGTAAAGCTGATGATTTTGAATTGGTTTCACTGGTTTTATTCTATTTTCTGTTACTTTTAACTTGTCAAACGAACGGAGCAGAAGCTGCTGTGTTTATAAAATCCTTCATCTTTAGCCGATAGCTGTTCCTCTCTAATGGAAAGCCAGCCTGTCCACATCCACAGGCTGCAGCATCAGAGCCGTTCTGGTTCTGACCTCTCCCAGGCCTGCATGGCTCCACAGCTCATAGACGGATGAACGGAGCCTGACAGTCGGAGCAGAGGGTCGCACTGGAGGCCACCACATTTACCCACAATGCTCCCTGTCGCCCTCCCCTCCCACGGCCCAGGCAGGAGGCCGTCATTCATCAGGTTGGGAGTCGTTTATCACAGAGGTTCTCTTTAGGAAAAGGTTTCTGCTGCAGAGGAAGTGGATGTCCTCCAGAGTCCAGTTTCTTTGCTCATGTCTTCTTCTCTTCAGCTCAACGGGATGCATCCATGGATGAGGACCGATTTAGTGTCTGCTGAACTCCTCCTGGAATACTATCCTCCTGTCGAGTTTTTAGAACATATGCATATGCTCTCCTTCCACTAAATCTTTCCATCAAACACTTAAAGGGCTGGGTTATCCTCCTCAAGCAACAGTGTGTCACAGATATTTTTGATATGGCGTTCAAAAATTGAAGCGCAGCGGGTCTGCGCTTATGCTATACTCATCGTTTCACACCGCAAGAGGGCCAATCAGGAACTAGCTGTTGGTCTAGATAATGGCTTCAGGCGTGGTGAAAGTGGGGCGCCGTGTTTAGCGCATGTCGGAGAGACACGCGGCCAAAAAGCAGCCGGATCCAGGTGGAAAAGGGTCCCAGCCGCTCTCACGATCTCGCCTTCTTCTTAGCTGGGTCCATCTTTCACGCAGTCGCTTCCCTACTAAATTATGGTCAGCACAGACAAAACAAGCCAGTAAGGTACCAAGCAGGAAATAATGATAGTGTAGAGCGGATGTAGATTTGACCCAATCAGGAGGCTCTCCTGGGTTCCGCTCAAATACCAAACAATTCTCGGCATAGAAGCAGCTGGTCTACGCAAAATTCAATGGTTGACGCCAAGACGCAGGCAGAAAAATGCCGCGCAGCACGCTGAGCAGCAGCTGGAGTTAAAATGTAACTTTAGCTGCAGGACGCACCACATCAACCGATGAGAGAAGCTGATATGAGAGCTGGCAGGGAGGCAGACACAGCACTGCTGATGCAGAGCGCTATGATCACTGCTCTGAAACTGTTTAATAACGGCTGAATTAATTTAAAGTCGTAGGGTAGCAGCTGTTCCAACAGTTGCATTTCCAAATTCTCCGTAGTGGTGCCCGACTTTATACTAGTGAATAAAGTGAATGTGATTGGTCCTTTATCAAGGGGGCGGGATTGTTGTGGCCAGTGTGCGAAATACCTGTCAATATTTGGGGGGGTCCCCATCTCCCGATTGTTGCGCAATACCGATCTAAATTTTCTCAGTATGCAGTAAGCCTAGAACATTTCAAAGTCAAAGTCAGCTTTAATGTCAATTCTTCAGAGGCGAACCATACGAACTAATATATGATTAGTGAATTTAGGCGCAGTGCTTTCAACTGCCTGCATGAAGATAACGGAAAAAAAATGCCATACAGATTTTGCTATAAATAATTTTTTGCAAGTGGCAGAAATTTCTAACTTTTGGGACGTAATATGGTTTGATAAAAGACCGTTATTATTTATATACATTTATAAGGCTACTTTTAAGGTGAAGATTTGCCATTAAAGCTACAGGTAGCCAATTACAGGGATATACAGTCAGAAATGTAATATATTATACATAACTATGTTATTTATCATCATCAGCTCAGCTCTTTAACCTTACATTTATGCTTTGGCTCTTAGAATTCAAGTGATTATACCATATAGAGCTGGCCCCAAGCTTACGGAGGGCATTATCTTGCGCCACGCGTACGGTGGAGCCACGCAACTAGCGATTGCGACGCCACATCGCAGCAACCTCTACGCAAGTTGAGGAGAGATGAACCCGGTGACTGCACAGAAATTCCACCCGCACAGACTACGGTAATACTATCTGTAAAATGACCGCGTAAACAAACCCCACTAATTATAGCGTAGGTTTTTTGACACAAGATGAGACCGCACGTTAAATTGGGGTGGTGAAGCGGGGAGGATGTCTCATGCGTTAAGCGCGGCCCGTAGTCTGGGATTTTAGATAAGCGCTAAACTTCGCACAATGCGCTTCAAATTATTCACCACAACCAAAATGGTACCGGTTTGATTTTATTATTCTGGTGCCTGCATTTTGATTACGACATGAAAGCATTCTCACATCTTCCGTGACGCCGTGGAATAGCGGAAAATGCGCAAGCACGTTTGCTTGCTGCAGGTTTGTCTGAACGGGATCTTTCGTAACTAGTTAGCAACGTTGGTGTACGCCGGTTCCCAATGTCAATGGGAGCTTCCATTGGGACCAAGTAGCACTAAGTTTGCAACTTTAGAAACGACATCTGGATGAACTGACTGCAACATGAAGTTTCTTTGTGCTGGGTGACTCCTCACTTAAAAACATTAAATCTACTTTTACCCACTGATCATTAAAAGCAGCAAATATAGCTTCCATTGTTACAGGCAAAGAAAGGATAGAGTAGCTCCACCCAACGCGCATCACAGTAGGGGTGTAAAAAAAATAAATAAATACATGATGAATGCATCGATTGATTCTAATTTTAAATTGTTATTGATCTACCGTGCATTGATTCTTGGCGCCAAGTATTGATTATTAATTTAAAAAAATTAATAAATAAAATTGTATGAATGGTTGGCGAGCGAACATCAGCCAAAAAACAAGTGTAATACAACTTCCAGTCCAGTAGATGTCGCTATGAAGTGTTAGACGCAAAGACGCTGTCTGTGTCACAAGTATTTCTCAAGCCAAGTGGATACCGGCGCCTTTAGTCATTCAAAACAAAACATATAGGAGAAAATACTTACGACGGTAGTGATCACCTTCTAGTATTGTGATGCCATCGCGGACAGAATCAAAGATAGAATCAACAAAAGATCGTATCTCTCTTTCTACCCACCCCCACATCAGTAGACCCACTTTTCCTCCGCGCAGCTATAGCAGCTAAGATGCTTCAGCCGCGCGTCAGAACTAAACTTGGACAAGCATCATTAATGAAGCAGCACGCGCGTTTTTGCTGCTCCTGCTGCTTGCGTTCTGAACGTAGCATAAGATTCTGGACTCACAATCCAAACATTTCTGAATTCAGTCTTCCAATAGTTGCATGATAGATTTTAACTGTTTAAGAAACGGATCTGACAATTTTTATTAGCTGTAAGCCAGAAAGGAAACGTCAGAAACACGCAGGCATCTGCAGGATAAATAACTCTCTTCCAATTAAATTATAGAAGTAAAATAATCACCGACATGGAGCCATGTTAATGGGCTGGGATCAACCTGCAGAGATGAAGCCAGCAGGTCGAACCCTAAACATGTTTACAACATCATTATTTTGGCTTCCAGGAGTTAAAGTAGAAACTTTATTGCTTTCAAATGTTTTGTTTTCTGTTGTGTTATGAAGTCAGGGCTCCAGGGCCTGTTTTATACTCAGATTCATGTCTTCTGTAGGCCAGAGGATGCTCAGCATCATGATGACATCACCTGCTTTAAACTCACCTTCCACGACGAGACCAAACAACAATCTGGACACTTTCCTAAAGCCGTCCAGCGTCTGTCACTGAAGACAAACTTTCTGAGCGGAGGACGACTGAGGAGAAATGTCAGGTCCACTTGGTCACCATGGCAACTAAATTTAGCAAGAGCATGAAAGGCTTGTGGCGAGGAAACACATCTTTGTGTGATGGAAACAGGAAATGAGGAGATAAATCTGTTTGCAGTACCTCTAACAGCTATTTCCTCCCGAAATGTTTCTTTAAAATATCTGCAGCTGAATCACCGCCACTTTAGCTTATTTTCTGTTAAACAAACAGCTTGAGGAGTTTATTTACAGCTCCGACGCTGCGGGGAGAAAAACTCTGATGATGCGTTTGTTTGTCCCTCTCCCATCTACGCCTGCCAGTCCACTGAAACTGAGACTAACACTGGAGGTCTGCTAAAAACGTGGAGAACGTGACGATTAAAGAGCGACTCCAGGCCACAGAAGCCGTTTCAAAACTTCAGCAAAGCTCCATAAAATAAAATCAGTGGCTGGAAACCGCTGGAGGGAACGTTTTTTTCACTGATCGCAGGGGGAACACACTTCCTTTCTTCTGCTTCTCCAAAAAAAGACGCAATAAAGTGATGAAAACATGTCAAATACTCAGCAGATTCTCACAACATGGTTTAAACTACTTCAACCCGCCTCTAACAGCATCAGAACGATCGTCCAGAATAAATCCTTTCAATCTGAAGCGGTCGTCATCAGAGAGAAGCTTTAATGAAGCTCAGGAGGAATCAATGCTGCTGTTAGACATAAACTACTTGTATTGTCGTTTGTACAGCTTTCAGACAGTAAATGAATAGCAGCTTAGCAGTGAAATTAACATTTGCATTTAATAAAGTGCAGCAGTGATCAAATATAAAAAATCGATGTCGAATTTGTAGTTTCTAAGGGCGCTGTCACACCTTGCTGAATATGTATAATGAGTCCAGAACTTATGGTCAACGACAGCCTAACTTATGCAGAACGCACGGCGGCGTAATGCCCATGAATCGATGCACAAGCCAGTGTCCTGAGGGGGGTAGTGATGCGCCTGGAAGCGCCCGGTCTGCATTAAAAGATTTATTTGATCGCGGTATTAACCTAGCTGCTGTTTACCGCCTAGCCAAAAAAGAAAATAAAGAAAAAGAGAGAAAGAAGGTTTGCAGTGGCAGCAGATTCAGCGTCATGTCTGCTAGGAAGTTGGTTGGCCGTGGGCGTGAACGCAGGGAGGATCGATCACATTCACCTTCTTTCTCGCCCTGTGATGGGGATGAAGTCTGGAGGAGAACTGATGGTTTCCTCCTGTGAAACTCCTTTATACCAAAACGCTGCCAATAGGCCATTATACAGTAGCTGGAAGTTAGAAACACGTTCAGCTTGTCTGGAACACGTCAGATACGTCGATATGCGTTGGAGTTAAGTTCCTAGGGAAGTCATATTTAAATGTCAAATCATTCTGGCTTAAACATGTATATAAATGTACTCTTTATCAGACCATATTGTCCCAAAAGTTAGAAAATTTATATTTCAATAAAAAATTCCTCTCTTAAAATCTGTGTTTTTTCTCGTTATCTTATGCAGACCAGTTAGTTATACGTCAGCCTGAACACCTAAATTAGTCCAATCATATGTCAACAGTCGCAGCTAATATACACAACGGTTGAAATCAGAATCCTTTCCTTTCCCATTGAGTTCCGTCCCAGTGTTCACAGGGATTGACGTCTGTGTCTTCAGCAGGCGTAGAGCTAACAGAACTGGCAGCGTTGCGAGGCAAGGGCTC
>JAGKQL010000004.1:2726357-2745367 GCA_018398635.1 Cyprinodon brontotheroides | reverse complement strand
AGTTAAACTCTTGATTTAGATATTTATTAAGCTAAAGTCTACAGCAGCAGACAGTAGTCACTAGATTTGGCGCTAGAGCTTTTGAAATCAAAGTGCTAGAAGGGGTCACGAAAAAGAATAAGCTAAATAAAGGCGACAAAAAGCGCTAGGATTGGCAACACTGCTCTTTGCGTACGTTTCTTTTCAAATGGTTTTGCTGCTGTCTGTTTGGACCTTTCTGAATATGTGCAGCAAATGGACTGATCCAATATGGTGGACACTGAAGGTGGGGGCTGAGACACAGTTAATATTATAAGCGTTCTGATGGCATTTTTAAGAGAAAGGTTTTTAAAAACATAATTAATGTGCACAAATAAAGAAATAGTTGTATTAACCATACATGTAAATAAACTTTTATGGGGCCCTAGGCACCTGCCTAGTATTGCCTAATGGTAAATCCCCCCCTCGTGTATTATTTATCAATATCAGCATAAAGAATTGGCAGCACATAATCTCGACTGCTGTCAGATAATCAGTATCAACATCGGCCTAAAAAAATCTGAATCGGTCCATCTCTAAATTTAATGGCTTCAAAATATTCTCCTTTCCTCTGATATTTAACGAACATAAAAAAGGCTGTTATTGGGTTCAATCAGAAGAACGTTAATCTTTGCAGGATTCCTTTCCATTTTATATTTTTGCTTAGATAGGTTGAGCTCTATACTAAACATCCATTTTGTACAGAAATGTGTTTTATTTCAACATAAAAACCTGGATCTGAGTAGAGGTGTGTAAACTTTTCAGGCCCCACTGTAGGTCCAGCCTGTTGGATCTTTAATTGTTCTGTTCAGCTCTCAGACGTGCAGTTATGGCTGTTTGTCGACGTGTGCTGCATTAAGAAGAGATCCTGCCGGCTAACTTCCACACAATCAGAAAAATAACGTCTGGGTCTGGATCTAATGAAAGCTGTGCTTCCTTCATCTCAGCTCAGGCTGTTGTTTTTTCCTGCGCGGACCTGCAGACGCGACCTCTTCCTCTCAAGCCAACAAGCTCTTTATTTCCCCTGTCGCTATTCCAATAAGATGCCTCTCCACGCGGCGCTGTTTCTAATAACCTCAGTTAGCCTGGGAGACAACAACCCGGCATCCTTCGAACCTTCGATTTTTACGCTCCGTCTTCCTGCTCTGTGGGTGAAATGGAGGAGGACTGAAACCCAAACAGACGGGAGGTTAACGGCACACAGAACTGAACCTGGACTTGGCACACATCACTGACTGACGACATCTTCTACTCTTATAATACTGGAACGGCTCTCCCTGGTTAAGGCGACTGGTGAACTTCTGTAGAAAATAATGCTGCCTTTTTTTTTTTTTTGTCTTTTTTGCAGACCGTAAACGAGGCTTTCAGGGAGGGAGGGGGGCAGTTGAAGAGACTGACAACACTGTGCCATGTAAACGGCTCGACTATGTGAATGTCAAGAACGAACTTTGGCATCTATGCACGGTTTTGGCCCATTGCGCGACAACACTCACGACTATTGATCTCAAAAGAAAAAGGAGTTGAGCAGCAGATTCTGAGCGTCCCGCCTCGACGGCGGCCGTCCGACGTGTGCTTTTTTCCTAAGCAGACCGACACTGTCGAGCCGGTCTTGCCCTGTGCTTACATCATGAAAGCATTCGCTCCTCAGAGGTGATAAACAGTAATGATTCTCCCCATCAGATGCAAACCGCTCAAAGGTTTTTCAACTTAACAATAAGGGATAAGACGAGGAGTTTGAAGAAATAAGGCTCAGCGTACGACTCTCGCTTTAATATGTCGAGCTGGGATGGAGAAAAAGAAAACATGCCTGACCCTGCGAGATACTAATAAGACGAGAGGAGTGCAAAGATTTGTGGTAAGGCTCTGATGATTGAATCGGCTGTACGGCGGCTAAAAACGCTACGCTGATTGTTTGCGTGCGCGCGCCGGCCGGCGGTTCCTGAGGAGGCGTTCGCGCTCAGGGGCTCTCATGCACATTTAAAAAAAGTAAACTGTGAGGTCTGCACAGAAGTGTTTGCGTGTCCATGTGTGCATATGTGTGTATAGATATATTTATATATATATATTTATATGACACATGGGCACTTTTTTTACATCTTTACAAAGAAAAAAAAAAGCAAAACATGACATTGTCAGGCAACAAGACCACAGAATAGCAAGTTAACAAACTCTTTTTTTTCTTTAAATCTATACTTTAAATATGAGGGATCAATTCAAAACACTTATAATAAAATACCCATGTTATCAAATTATTTCACAAGAAATACACTGACGCGCTAGGCAGGAAGTACCTTCAGAATTTGGCACTAAACTCCACTGATCAGGTCTTTTTTTTCCTTATAAGACATTTTGTTGAACAACAAAACACATCTAAATATTGTTTCCCACGAGAGAAATAAAATAATAATGACATTGATGCTTTACGAGCTGACATTTTTATATATATATATATATATATATATTTATAGATATATTTGTATTTATATATATATATTTTTGAGGAATTTTATATAGCTAATTAACCAACAACAGATTTAGCAAATAGGGACTCCTTAAAAAAAACAAAACATAACTATTATAGTAAAATGAAAGGCTTTGTCTATTGTTCAAGTAAACTGATTTTTTTTTAAAGTCTTCTCTTGAGAAAACATGAGACATTTAAGACCGTCAGACTGGTGATGAAACCACAACTAAACTCACAAGAAGCACCGACGTTAACGTGGGTTACAGGTATCGTAGTTTTTTTTTTTTTTTTCCTCTATACATTTAAACAGTAGAAAATATAGGTAATTTCATCATGTGCATTTAAAACCACGGATTGTCTATCTGTGAGTCAGTTCAGCAAAAGGTGACACGAGTAGGTAGCATTTCTCCCCCCCAAACAGGGCAAATGTCTTTTTTATTTTTATTTTTTTACCTTTAAACTACTCTAGAAAAAAGTGGTTCTATATATAGACTTTGAATGAGAAACTGAGCCACTTAAAATGGCCTTATCAAAAAACTTTACACTGCCTGAAAAATGTAAAAACCATTAGAGAGCTCTGAGAGAGAGTCTAATATTGGATCAGACAGTTTTTATTCAAAACTGTGTGGAAGTAGTCTTATTTCTCAGAGAAACTGCCGCCAACTGCTTCTGGCGCCGTCTTCTTTTTCGTTTCGCCGGCGACCAGAAGCAAGATGACGCAGCAATTCCTGTCAAGTTTACCATAAAATGAAGAAAATCGCATAAAGAAGAAAAACAAAGGAAAGAAACTGAATGGAAATCACTTTACCACAGGTTTTCTTTTTTTTTTTACTTAAAAAAAAAACATTTGTTCAATAAAAATCTCAGTCTTTTGAGTTTAATTTTATACGTATGCAGCTTTATATCTTTTTCACATTTGTTTATTTTCTCCCTCCCTGAAACCCGCCCAGAAAAACACATCCAAATGAGGTCACATGCAAAAAAAAATAATAAAAAAATAAAAACACAAAAGTGAAAACAATTACTTATATTTAAAAGTCCAAAAAAGCTAAAAGCTTAAAAGATCAGTAGGCAGCGGTGGAGGAGGAGGAGAACCAGGTTATGATCAGGTGAGCTCGGAAAAGACATCAGAGAAAACAATGACGGGGTAGGAGGAAGAGGACCGTGACACTTTTTTTGTTTTTTTTTTGTTTGTTTAAAGTTTTTTTTTTGTTTGTTTGTTTTTTTGGACGCCACGAAGACATGCTAGGCAAACGATGAACTAACAGGCATGGAGATGGGTTGTTCTAAAAGGGGGAAAGAAAAAACGGGAGAGGAGATAGTTACACACAGAGAGCCAGAGCAACACACCACAACAGCATCATCTTCAAAAAAAATTTATGAAAAACAACAACAAACATCCAACAAACAATAATGCAAACTGGTAGAACGGCAACACGACACACTGGTTTCATTAGCATTTCTCACAAACCATTAAACTGACATTAATCTTATAGATCTATAAATACGAGCAACATTCACTCATCGACGTATACACAGGAAACATGGAGCACCCAAAGCTAATCCATCAGCGCCAAGATGGATGTCCACGTTTGGGGGAGGGTTCTTTTTTTTTTAAAAGAGTGGGGGTTACAATTTCCATGTTTTAACCATTTAATTACTAATTTCATTTTTTTTTTTTTACATACGACAGGAGGGGGGACAAACGAACAAAAGACTTTTTAAAACAACTTCAACAGAATTGAAGTTAGAAACGGGACAAATGAAGAAAAAAGTGGGGGAAATAAAGATGGATGAGCGTCACAGAGGCCGACACGATGGGGCGGCTACGACTGACCGGCAGCAGAACTGGTTTCTGCACTAAAAACATCTGATGAACGGATCAAAAGAAGGAGAAAACAGCGGAGAGGGTCGAGTCGAACGCCGTTTACTTTATAGGAGTCCAATAACTTACGATAGGCAATAAATAAAATCATTTTTTTTTATTCGTCTGAGGCAGTAAAAATGTTGTATAAAAATAGAGCTGCTTTTTTTACAAATAAAATTTACAGGCCTGTGGCTTTACTGTACTTTGAGTGATCATTTTAATCTGTCGACAAACCTCAAGTATTTTCAGTCCCCAGCCCCTTAACCCAGAAACTCCTCCTTTCTTCTTCTAGTACCTTTATCTCTCCACAAATTCTAGGTTTTATATTTCTTTTTTTTTAATTTACATGCTGTTATATCATTTTCACATAAGAGACCAATGTGATCCGACCCAGAAAAGTAAGAACTATTTTTTTTTTTAACTTGTGAAATAAGAAAAATCTGTATTTGTACATTTAGAGATAATGTTTAGCTGGATTTAGTATATTTATTTTCATCTTCTTGTGGTGGAGTGTAACTTTACTGCAGGCAAACTTTACAGTTAAGAGGCCACGAATGTTTTTGCAGCCTTTTGCTCCCGGGTTGCCAGCAGGCGTCGAGCAGCGGCGGCCTGCAACCAACACCGCGGAGGTCAAAGGGCGAATGTGCATATTGGCGAGCGCGTTTAAAAAAGAAAAATCTGAAAAATGAACCCATCATCAGCCTTCGGGTTCAAAACAAGACACTAAAAAATAACTGAAATAAAAACGGTAGCATGGCTCCTTTGTTTAAATCCTAACTTTGTCTCAAACTAGTCTGTAAAAATGTATAAATTATCCTCTTAACAGAAAAAAACGAACGTTTAAATAATTATTTTTTTTTTAAAGAGAAACTTCCTTCCATTGTAAAAAGAAAGAAAAATAGATTGCACAAAGTAATGGTGGAAATGGAAGTGTTCATGTGTGTCAAAAACTGGAATAAATAAATAATAAATTGAAGGCTTACATAAAAATCTTCAAAAAAAACATGATTAAAAAAACAAGAATAATAAAAAGTGCGTCTCCCTCAGGTGGTTGTAGATCATCTCCTCCTACCTCCCACAATCCCTCTTTTCAACCCAGCCCTCCCCCGTGCAGAGGCCATGGCTCGGTTGAACTTGTTTTTTTTTTTTAAACCATCACTTTTGTTCTTTTTTTTAAATGGGGGGAGGGGGACTTACCCTAGCAGTGCTAACTGGGGGAGCAGATAGACCTAGTGCTAAGATCAGTAAGGTTTGCTGTCGTTCTTCGAACGCTTCAGCTGCACCTTCAGCCGCTTCATGCCGATCTGGAAGCCGTTCATGGCCTGAATGGCTGCCTGAGCCGACACCGGATTGTCGTAGCTGACGAAGCCTGCAGGGACAATGTGCCACATGTCAAAACACTGAAAATGTATCTTCTGTTCACATAGATAATAAAGGCCAAGAGTTAGCAAAAAAAAAAAGTGAAAATTACTCTTTCTCTAAGGGTGAATAACAACATAATGGTAACTCTCTGAATAAGGTCTTTACAGCAGTAGAGGTTAGCGGCGTTCATCTTTATTTATGAAGAATCGCTCAAAGCAATAATTTATGAATAAAAACTGGATGTTTGCCTGAAATATGCTGATTTTGATACCACCATTCAGCTTTTCCATTTCAGTGAGTTTAGACTGATCTTCTCCTAAAACAGTTTTCTAAAATGATCTTTGGAAGTGAGGAAATGGAAATAGGCTGCTTCTATGTCAGCTAAACTCAAGAACTCGCTTCTGAGGTCCTCAAAAAGCTTCAGAAATTAAAATGACTGAATACAAAAATGTCCAAAAGTAGATAAAGTTTTGATAGAAATGGCTAGCTAACTTCTCTTGTCAGTTAGCCTAATTTAATGAAAGCTAAAACCTAGGATGGTTACAAGAATAACTTGAATCTGACAAATGTAATAATGAATAAAAATTCACTGAAAATAAACAAATGAAAGTTAGACACTAATTATATGCTGTCTATATGTATATTTGATCAAGAAACAAAGTAAAACAACAGTTTTAGCCTGTTTGGCTAACCTTGACATCTATCTAGCACTAAAACGGTTAATGTTTAGCAGCCTGGGAGGTAATAATAACTGCATTTAATAATAACCTCAGTTTTCTATGTGAAGAGCTAATTAGAGCTAAACACCTTAACTAGCTAGTTAATACAGATCTTGTGCTAACTAGCTAGTTTAGCATACAAAGCCGGTGTAGGTACCAGATCTGCTCGGGTGGTCAGATCTGCCAGTGACATTATGCTTCATGACTGGCTGAACGTTGCCACATCATGTAAAACATTGTGGTTGCTCAGACAACGATAATAACATCACACCGTGTACCGAGTCCAGAGCATATGTAGCATTAGCATTAGTGTGTCTGATGAGCAATGAAGTGTTAGCTGATTGATAGCAAAACTGAAAAAAATCTGTTTATGGTGAACAAAGGAACTGTTAGACCATGATATAAGGGAGGATAGCTGGGTAGCACTGTGGCTAGCTGTCTATAGTAGCTAACAGGTTAGCCTCTTTTAGCTCGGTCAGTTAGCCATATTAAGCTATGCTACTTTTAAATTCATGTCAACAACAACTGATAGTAGAAAGTAGAATAACTTTTTTATTTGTCTAAAATCTCTATGAAAGTCATTTTTAAGATGTTCCATTTTTCCTCCCTGCCTTCAGATCTTAATAAAAAGAATACAAATAAACTGTTTTTCCAGTGTAGTCCTGTTTCTCTGACTGTGTGACTGGCTGGATGTGCTCTCTTCATCCTCTGACATGGCAGTTGGCTACACTTAACACTTTCGTCTGTTTTTTGGCTGTGACTCCATCGTAGAGAGAAATCAGGTGTGCTGCTGCCATCAAAACCTTTTTTTTTTATTCCTGTTTTTCTGACTGTGACTGGCTGGATGTGCTCTCTTCATCCTCTGATATGGAGGCTGGCTCGTCTGCCTGGCTGTGTGTTTCCTGGATGGGGGCCGCCTTTTACAGTTGCTTTTTGTATCTCTGCTTCTGTCTCCTTGAACCCCAGTAGACCTCAGCAGATGGCCGCTCACTGAGCCTGATTCTACTGGAGGTTTCTTCCTGTTCAAGGGGTTTTCCTCCCCTGTGCTTCTAAACCCCTGGTCTTGCCCTTGATCAACTGGTTTTCCTTAGATAGAAAACTTTTGAGATCAGTTTGACTGTATGATCTGGTGAAGAACTGTAAAGTGCCTTGAGATGACATGTATTGTGTGAATTGGCTATAGAAATAAACTGAGAATTGAATTAACCTTATTTTGTCACCTTGTTAAATAGCAGAGCTCAGTCCAGCTCTTAGAACGCAGTACTTTCCTTTAAGACTGACAATGATTGTTTTCTACTTTCGGCTACTTTAGATCACCAGTGAAATGTAAAATAATAGCAAATATAGGTAAAAATATGTCAAGACTCTAAAACAGATTTGATCCTTAAGAAACGGGCGCAATACAGTTTGTTCGAGTTGAGTTGCCGTACGCTGACGTCATAAGAAGCAGATCTACACCGGAGACTATTTTCTCCCCTCATGCTAAATCCTCACCTCAATGCTTACCTTTACTGTTAGCCATTACAGATAACAATTTTAGCAATAAAATGTAATTTTATTTATCAAATGTTATTTAGGTAAAATCTTTAAACTGTGTGTTTCTGAAACATCTTTGCTCGACTTTCCTAAGTCTTCCAGATTATCAGATGTACCACAAACATGACAATCTTAAAAATAACTGTACCGAAGCACTTGCTAAGGTTTGTCTGTTTGTCGATGAAGACTTTGGCCGACACCACATTTCCAAAAGGCATGAACATCTGCAGGAGGTCCTGGTCTCCAAACTCCTGGGGCAGGTGGTAGATGAAGAGGTTGGCACCTTCAGGACCTGAAGGGGAGGAAAGCAGAGCGGATGAGGACAGGATGGATCTATTTGTGCTGTCGTTATAGGAACCCAGCTCAAGCAAACCACTTAGCATAATGTCTGCTGGCCTTGGATTCGCTGCCGCTTTTGCACAAAACCAAAAAAACCTTAAAATGTTGAAAGCTTTTCATAATTGTATTTTGCTTTGCGACAAACAAAGCAGGGGGCTTTTAATTCATTCTTTCAGCTGCATTTTGTCTCTCTTAAGAGGGGTCACAGGTCCTCCCAACCTCTCTTAGTCTATGCCACCCTAATGATTGTAGTAGGTCAGATCTCTCACTAGCGTTTCATACGCTCTCCACTGCTAAATGAAGCCGTGAGCGAGGGCGATATTCGCCACGTCTTTGTCTCCCTGGAGGGTTTTGAACTCCAGGATGGACTGGTAAATACAGACAGACTCTCTACATATTTTTTGATGCAGAAAGAAGAAACGGTCTCCAATCCGCTCTTTGTTTACCAGACATTTCATCATCTGATTTGTATTCTGCTCTGTTGTCTAAAGCTTTTGGGTGTTTTATTAGCCAGGTTGTGTTTACAGGTGGCACGTCACAGCAGAACAACTTATAATACTACTTCCATTATTTTTAATATATAATTTAAGTATTAAAGGAAAAGTCCATCATATTCAAGAATTCAAACTTCTGAAAGTACTTTAAATATGAGATTATTACATACTGTTCAATAAGTGATAAGTGTTTTTAATTAAGAGTAATTTTCATTTTGAATGTGCTTTTACTGGAGGCATCACATGTTTGTCAAAGAACACTACTGCACTGGAAAAAAATCCAAATCTAGATAAGTAATTTTTTCTTAAAATAAGTGCATTTGTTCTTGGACTGAGGAGGTAAAAAGAGACATTTTGCCAATTGAGCATGAAAGTTTACACTTGAAATGAGAAAATACAATTGCGTTCTCTAATTTCAAGAGCAAATTTTAAGAAATTTTTACTTATTTCTAGATCGTTTTTCCAGTGTGCCACCTTGTTTTTCACGTCAGGGTCTTAAAAAAAAGATAATTAGATAATATGCACTTGGAATAAGACAATGCAATTGTTTTTTTCTTATTTTAAGTATAAATTGTCTTGGTCCATTGGCAAAGTGTCTAATTTTTTCGCCTAAAGCCTAAAAATGAACTTATTTTAATAAAAAATTACATATAGATTAAACTTTTATGCAATGTGGTGCACTTTCCAAAATAAAAAAAAAACATGAGGAAAGACTTTATGCGGGAAGATCCTAAGACATCGGCCATGAAGGACCCACAGGTCTCTTCCTACGTTTGAAACTGAGTCAGACTCAATTCAAGCAGGTAGAAAAGGTGTGTGGGAACAAACCCGACCCGCTTCAGGCAGGTTCTGAGGGTTTAATCATAACATTAGGGGAATTATTGACAAATACTGATGACATGTATGTAAAACTCTCAATTTGGAGAAAGTTAAATAAATGAATTAATGGGTTTAATTCTACCAGGCAGAAATAATGATGGTAATTCTAACTGAACATAAAGGACATTTGGTGGCATTTATCATTCAGACATCTAACTCAGTGTTTATAAAGGAGACGCATGCTTAGGAAACCTGCAGCCGCGCCACGCAGACGTGTTACCACAGACTACTGACCCTCCTTCTGGCTGCCGGCGGCACCCTGCTGCTGCAGCAGGGACTGGCTGTAGAGGGTGGGCAGCGCTGCGGCGGCGTACTGCTGGATCCCTGAGTAGGCCTGCGTCAGCGCGTCCATGGTGCCGGCCGTGCCGTTGGTGAGCCCTGCGCCGCCCAGGCCTCCGTTTAGAGCCGCCATACCTGAGAGCATTTGAGCAACTTTACATAAAACCCAACAATAAAGAAAGGAGAATGCACTTACTCATTAGCGCTCCCACTGAAGGTTGTGTTATTAACCACACAGACACACACAAAGACGCACTGACTGTCACACACCGCACCACAGGTCACACACAGAAAAAAAAACATTAATACTGACGCACAAAAGACGACACATCACGAGACGAACAGAGTAGAAGGTTTAAAACAGCAGCATCAGTTATGAGTGCAGCTGATGACGGCCAGAGCTGCACAGGAACCAGCAGAGACAGACGGCATGCAGCGCTGCAAGCGCACAGCCAACCAGAGCCAGAGGCAACATGGCCGCTACCCACACAAATAACTACCACTGAAAAACAGATAAATACAGCAACAGATTTTACTGCACGTCACATCAGGACAAAGCGGAAACAAATGGAATGCAATTTGTAGCAATAATTAACATCCATCTAATTGGTACCAACATCAAACTTCAAAATAAATGCAAAAAAAATGAATTAAATTGAATTTATTTTCGGTAATGCAAATAAAAAACGTTAAAAACATGAGGACTTTTTATTTATATCTAAAATGCTATTTATTTAAAGTCTGACAAAAATACAATAGTTTATTTTTATCGGTAATATCAACTAAAATTTATAACTATTAAAATCTAAATCTAGATAAGTCATTTTTTTCTTAAAATAAGTACATTTGTTCTTGGATTAAGGAGGTAAAGGAGACATTTTGCAAATGGAACAAGAAAATTTACATTTAAAATAAGAAAAAAACTATTGCATTGTCTTATCTCAACTGCATAATATCTAATTATCTTATTCTAAAAGTAAAAATACTCATTCCATTGGCAAACTACCTCAATTATCTACTCAAATTAAGGGTAAATATACTTAATTTAAGATATTTTTACTTATTTCTAGATCGTTTTTCCAGTGCAGTTTGGATTTATCATATATCAATACGAACCTCAGTTTTAAAGTCAAGGTTCAGTTGGTTTTCCAAACATTTCATGAAATAGAAGCAAATATTATTCAAATTGGTGAAAACTAGAAGGATTCATTTTAATTAGTTTTTAATAGAAAAATAATTAGCAGGAAGAGCAAATAGCTGCATAAATTAAATATTTAAACCACCTGGAAACCATTTGGGTGGTTATTTTTATAAACTGCACAGATACTTGAAATAAAATATGTTTTTGCTGTGGTTTCCCGGCACAGACAGTCAAATTTACGAGGGCTCCCTGAATGCACCTTTTGCATTCAAATCCCACTTTGCTCTGCAGCATCGTGCACTTAGTTAAAAAACAAACAAACGCATCATTCGCTCCAGATATGGACTGAAACATAAGAGCAGTTTGCTTCACATTTGTTTGTTCTGTATTAATACATATATGTTACACATGTTACAGTTTTCCTACAAAAAATCCAAAATTTTTCCTCATAAATGAAAACTTTAAATTGCAAAAAAATAAAAGCTACTTTTAAAAAAAGTTGCTTCTGTGAAATTTATATTTATATTTATTTAGGGGGCTTGTAATATTGTCTAAAATGACATTCCATGAACCATAAATGTTTAAATACACATTTATACATGAACGTCAGACAGAATAAAATTAGAACAAGTTGTTGGGAAATATTCCTAAATATTTATAATCGTTAATAAATGTTGTCGGACTATCTGATCATGAAAACATGAAAAATGGCTCTAAGACAAATTTAAAACATCGGAGATGCCACCATCTATTATTTTAGGATATTTATTTATTTATTTTCAGGTTTTTACAGGCACTCGTGGCTCGTTTTTTGTACAGTAGGCTGAGAGGAAAGGGGTACGAGAGAGGGGGAGAGACATGCAGCAAAGGACTATAGGTCAGATTCAAACCCTGCTCCACCACGTAGAGGACTAAGGACTTAGTTGGGGGGTTTTGGGCAAACAACTGCGCCACCAGGATATTTACTTTAACAACAAAAATAAAAAAATTACACTTATTACGTTTCTCTGTTGTTTGGCTGTGACTCCATCCTGGAGAGAAATATTATCAGCTGTGCTGCCATCAACACCTTTGTTTATAGATGTGCTGGAGCTTTATAGTTAGGAGGGCTCCAGGGTTATCCCTGAGCTATCTCTATAAGTTATGCTGCTATAGGCTTATAGACTGCTGGAGGACATAGGGACCCCTTTTTCATCATTCTGTTTCATTCTATCTCTATTCTCCCACTCTGCGTAGAACCTTTTAGTTCAATCTCTAATGTTCTGCTCTCTCAACACCTTTGTTTCTAGATGTTGGAGATCGGTCTGTTTTCCAGTGTAGTCCTGTTTCTCTGACTACTGTGACTAACTGGATGTGCGCCTCTTCATCCTCTGACATGGGAGCTGGCCTCGAGCCTGCCTGCCTGTGGCTGTGTGTTTCCCCGGATAAGGCCTCCTTTAATAGCTGCTTTTTCTATCTCTGCTTCTGTCTCCTGAACTTGAAGTAGTCGGCCTCAGCAGATGGTCCGCCACACTGAGCCTGGTTCTGCTGGAGGTTTCTTCCCTGTTAAAGGAGTTTTTCCTCTCTACTGTCGCAGCTACAAGCATGCTTAGTGTGAGGGATTGCCTTTGAGTCAAGAAGTTGAGATGAGAAAATATTTGTTGTAAATTGGCGCTATAGAAATAAACAGAACTGAAATCGATATGAATGAATTTTGAAGAAAACAGAAATATTAAATGATGTTTTATTTGATTGATCTAAATAAGTGCAATATTTTGGGTCATTTACTCTGAATAGTCTTTGTTGATAATATATTAGATTTAATATTTGGTCAAATGAAACATCAGGGAGAATTAAAGTTTAAAACAAATATTTTAAATGTGTTCATTTGTTTTCCTGTGAAACTGGAGTAGGAGCGGTCAGAGAGACGTTTCCATTGTGGAGATGAATCCCTTATTGACCCTCTGGGTCCCTGAGAAAGTCCCCCAACTGCAGACTGCTCCCCAGGTGCTGCAAGCTGCTCACTGCTTCTTTATGGGTCAATAAGGATCCATCTTTTCAAAGTTTAATAATCATTATAAGCCCAGACAAAGTTTCCTCATAGAAATGCTTAAAATAAGCATCAGTTCTGCATCTGGACCTGCAGTTAGCTTAGCTTATAGAGGAAGCTAGCTGGTATGAAGAACATTAGGGGTCCAGGCGACCATTGTCTTCTTTTCCAGCCTGTGATGTCTGCGTTGTGGGTTTTAGGGGGCGAGGGGAGCGAGGCGGTGGGTTTAGTGGTGAAGGAACACTCATTAGCTGCTTGTAATGGCTTAATATCACGGCGGAGGGCAACTTGTCTGAGGAGGTCTGACACCGCCTCGGCGTCCTGTCGCCTCGCCGTCAGACACGGTGAAATAAATTATCACCACTGCGCTGTGGATTATAGGTCACTCATTTATTCGGGAATAATTGCACCGCTGACCTTTGCAATTCAATTAAGGCCTGGATGTGTTTAAATGAGGGCAGCCGATGGCGGTGGGTGGATGGAGGAGGGGAGGGGGCAGCGAGAAGAACCAAAACGGAACGGACCTGTTGGGTCGAACAGGAGTCGAGGCGTGTGTGATTTACACAGCGGGTAGAGCTACTCCAGCCGAGGAGCGGAAAGGTCAGAGGAGAATAATGTGGTGGAAGAGGCCTGTAGTACGGGATCTCTGCTGTCATAACAGCTCTGATTAAGATCCCAAGGCCGCTCCTCAGAGGTCGAAGGCAGGACGCCCAGCAGGACCGAGGATGGAAACAGGGATCTGCTCCAGATTCCAGGAGGAAATGCTGCTTTTCTAAACCTAAACAAACTGTTTAAGCAGCCGGGAGAGATCAGGCCTACAGTTAGCAGGGCAAAGGTCAAAGGTCACGACCCCGAAGCAGACTGGATCAAGGATAAGACGTCTGAAACCAAAGAAGAAAAGTTGGACCACGATGGACAGAACCGACTCATTCAAACCTCCTCCACATTCCGAGAACCAGACTCAGGGCATTTTATGCTGCTGCCCCACATCTGTGGAATTCTCTCCCTGACACCTTGAGGGCTCCTCCATCCACGCTTTAAAAAGGTCTTTAAACGCTACTTTTTAGCAAAGCTTCTGGTCCCCTTTAGAGGTTTTTCTCTCTTTTAAAAAAAGGTTTTTCCACACTTTTGTCTTTTTTACCTGTAGTACTTTGAGATCTTTTGATGGAAATTGCAGTATTATTATTATCTGCTACTGACTGGCAAGCACGGTGATGGAGGACTGATGGTTTGGGGGTGTTCTGCCGGGCATTCACTGTACGATTTTTCTTTCTTTTTTTTCTGAGTTTTTAACGGCACTAGTGGCTAATTAGTGGCTGACAGGCAGAGATGGGAAGTAACGAAGTACAAATACATTACTGTACTCAAGTAGATTTTTTCTTGATATTTTTACTTTACTTTTACTACTTATTTTATGGTGACTTTTTACTTCTACTCTTACATTTTTGCACAACACAAATATCTGTACTTTCTACTCCTTACATTTTAAAAAATTGGCTCAAGTTACTTTAGTTTTGAATACTTTCAATGGAGTTACCGTTATTATTTTTCACGCCATCAATACCCAAATTTATGATCTAAATCTAATTGATGGGAATCTCCGCCGTGCATTTGACGCTACCTCACTACAAGATGAATCGGCGGAGATTCGGGCGTGTATTTGGTCTGGTATTGGCGGCAAATCATTGCAGCTTGGTGGCGGTATGCTATTATAGCATAGTAGTGCGCATGGACTTACTCTAGATGATTGAAAATGAACACAACGGAGATCTAGTCCTATTGGCGAACATCCATTTAAAATGTAGGCAAACGCATGAAAAAAGTGGTTTCTACTTTCTTCACTTTTTATACTTTAAGTAAATTTACAAGCCTGTACTTTTTGTTACTTTTTACTTGAGTAAAAAGAAGTTTAATCAGTACTTCCACTTTTACCAGAGTATTTTTTTAACACAAGTATCTGTACTTTTACACAAGTACGTAAAAGTGAGTACTTTTGCCATCTCTGCTGACAGGAAAGGGGGTATGAGAGACATGCGGGAAAGGACCACAAGTCAAATTCCGAACCTAAGTCGGCCGCGTTGAGGACTAAGGTCTCCATACATGAGTCGTGTGCGCTAACCACCGCACCACTAAAGCACTCTCCTGGGATTTTTTTCAATCATTGCACGCAGCTACAGCTAACAATTTACGACGAAACGTTCACAGCTCACAACGTATGTTCTAGACCCGATGGTCTGATGCGATCTACCTGCTCACACTGTACGCCTAAAAACCACGTAATTCTCTGCTACTCTGACTCGTATATCCGGAAGCCAAAAAGTAGTAGGAGAGGAATATGAAGCTCTCTAGAGGGAAATGTGCTGCCTTGGCAATTTGTGCAATTTTGTGCTGAAAGCCCTAAAAAGAAACGCCGACAACGCGATTTGATCAAAGACATGGCTGAGCAAACATGGCCACTACGGTCTGTAGTAGCCATGGCTACTACTGTCTATACAGAAAAACTCCATTTACCTCACAACCCGCCATGCTGCTGTGTTTTCATCTCAGAGAAAGAAGAAGAATCCTTGTTTGCGCACTGAGCGATTTGCCCACGACTACCTCACGACGGCCGACTGAATTTCAAGCATGTTTGATTTTCTCCCGACCTTACGATTCCTGATCAGGAAGTGGTCGTGAGTGGCTGATTGCCCCTTGTTACCCCCTGTAGAGTACACGACGCACCATCAGTCTGAAAGACGCCTCCATTGATAAATTCTCGCACCACTGGACAATCGGCCCGAAAAAGGCAAAAAATCGGGCCGTCTGGATCAAGGATGCCCGGCTTTACAGTTAACACCTGGACCAAAAGTCGGTCTATCCAGCAGCTGCAGTTTGGACTGAACAGAACCAGGATCCTAAACTGATTTACAAACAGCAGCAGAGGAAACAGAACCAAAGATTTAAACGAGGCTGTTTTAAAAACAGGCGGATCTATGAGCTGCAAGAACTTTATGTACCTGAACCTTAAACCCAGGGGGTGCAGGAACATTTACAGCTGGACACGATGGAAAGAATCCGTTTAATTTCCGTTTTAGTCATAGATCTGATCTGTTTTATGAGACAAACAGACACCAAACAGCGCCACCTGCTGACAGACACACAACACTGTCCCACGCAGCAGCAGCTGGGTCTACTGGCTACAGGAAGCCCAACCCAGGACACAACCAGGAAGCAGATGGAGCGGTGGAGGAATGGCTGGAATGAGGATGGTTCAACCAAGAAGTTCTCCATGGACCCGAGACGCAGAGAGACAGCAGCAAGAACCAGTCTTCTACTGGGAGGACTGGGAACTGCATTAACTATTGGTTTGGTTCAGATACGACGTTAACTTCTATTCTGCCCATTTTAAATATGTCCATGAATCAAAGCGTGTCTCTCTGCTCAGCGGAGGCGTGAGGTGTGGATGGCTGGAGGTGGAGTGGCTGATGGCAGGGTGAATACTCACTGTTGATGCTACCTGCTAGTGCATTGATGTTGTTCAGGCCCACAGTGGCGCCTGCCAGGCCCTGCAGGGTACCCAGAGAGGTCAGAGAGTTCATGGCACCGGCGTTGGAGCTGGCTGTTGTGCCTGCTGCTGGGAGGAGAGAGGAAGACAGAGAAGTGGATGCGTTATATCCAACATTCAGCGACTCCTACGCATAGACGGCTCTACGCAGCTGCAGTTTTTAGGTGCTAGGTGCAGCAATGTAGGATCAGGAGCCCTGCACTGAAAGTATGGGGGCATTTTAGACTTCAGGAACATCTACTATGGTGGCTCATCTATATGTCTGAACCACTGAGCTCCAGCCTTGAAAAATGGCTCCTCATCATCAATATTATTATAACTTTATTGAAAAACATTCTTGTATTTTGTGAAGCATAAAAAAAATGGGAAATCTGTCCTTCCTGGTCATCCCATGTGGAGCTTGTGTCCTAAAATAGGAATAACTTTGTAGTCAGAACTGGTTCCATCACCTCATATTGGACCAGTTCTCTTTGGGTTCATTTCTGACAAGTTTCCTGAGCAGCGTTAAGCTACAGCCTGCTTGGATTTGCTGGGGCTTTGTTGATATAATACCCTGATGTATTAAGCTAACAGAAAATAAGGGAAACTTTAGAAATAATGACTAATAAAAGAAATGTTGAAAATCCTTGCCGAAACAGATGAGTGTGTGAGTAAATCAGCTTAGAAACCCAACAAACGGGTTCCTCTGATCAGATTTCAAAGCAAAACTGGAAACTAATTTTCTACCCTGAGGCTCAGAGTTGATTTTAAACGTTATAATTACTGTTTTATGAGATGAAGCAAAGGATAATTTGGTTGTTGGGCCAATTTGTGTTACAATTGGCTTTAAAACACTTTACCCGGCGACAGGTGAGGTTATGGGACGCTGCGGTTGTCAGAAACATTTAGGAACAGACATCTCTGGATTCTGTTAGGTTCCCTAAAAACTTTGATAAAGATGCAAATCAGTCAATATGGAGGTTAGCTGATGCTAAACAGCGCTACAGGTAGCACCAAACTACTGCAGCACTGACACAGAACATTTCTGGAAACAAATAAATGGCCATAAAATGGCTGTTCCAAAGAGTTGATATACATCAGTACACCAGTTCTAAAAATAAAAAAAACAGGAAAAAAAAGATGAGACCAATATGAAAACCCGTCTGTGAAAAAAATGAGTACACCCCTGATTTAGCTGTTGGTAGAACCCAAGTTATCTCTATAGTTATGCTGCTATAGGCTTAGACTGCCGGAGGACATAGAGACCTCTTTTCATCATATCTCTGTTCTATCAATCTGCAGTATTTGTTAGTTTATTTTCTAACGTTATGCTCTCTCTGCTTTTTCTTATCTTGGACTTAGAGAGAAGAGACTTTCTCCTTTGATTCTTCCAGGGTGGTTCAGCCTCAGGACCTTTGACCTCTGAGACGGAGCTGTAAGGTTGTTTAAAGTTAGCCAGGTTGGATCTGAAATGTTTTTCTTCTTGGGATCGCTAAAGGTCCTTCTCTGAGGTCATTGCTGATATCTTCCTGCCTCTGAGCTTTAATCGTCTAAGACTTTGGCCTTTATAGAGATGTTCAATAGGTGCTATAACTGGGGTGTACTTCATTTTCCACACAGCCTTTCAGTTTAGCTTTAAGATGTATGCCTTTGTTCTTCTGTTAAGGTTAGATTTAGATTATTTTCCTTCTTTTTCCTGCAAAGCGACAGGAGAAACAAACAGAAATTTCCCTTTATTGAACTTTAAAGATGTTTCATCAACTAATAATTTGCGTATTTCCTCACATATTTGGATCTTAATGAGTCGGTAAAGAAAAAAGGAATCACGATGACAAATGAGAAAGATCCCAAACACACAGACGCACACCTGAGGAGACACTGAGGCGGTGGGTGGAATGGAGGGAAATGTGGCGCTAAAAAGCTGGCAACCTTTGTTCCTTCTCAGACAACAACAAAATAGAGATTTAATCTATTCATTTACCCTTCAGCTCATCAAAGCGTTGCCAACAAAGCAGGATTGCCGCTGAATATATTAGGAGGTGGTGTGGCAGAGGGAGCATTATGTCAGCACACGTTGCAAAACAAAGACGGTGGCCTGTCTCCATGCAGAACGGTCTATATTTATCAAACTAGAGTGACGTTTCGGTTTCACTGACACATGCAGTATAGCAGCACTCATTCACAGCGAGAAGCTCAACCTGAGTGTGCAATATGCAAGGTTGGAGTGACATTTGGCACCAGAGAGAGAGAGAGGCGAAAAGTATGGAGGGAGAGAGTGAGACGAGGAGGAGAGACCAGACAAGAAGGGGCGTTTGGAGCAGGATGGAGGAGGAGGCTGCTTTTCATATTCATGCTCTGGT
>JAGKQL010000004.1:2582980-2723018 GCA_018398635.1 Cyprinodon brontotheroides | reverse complement strand
GGAAATCTTCAACAATTGTTGTTGATTGCAGAGATGTGTCTAGTAGTTCCCATTACTGGATTTAGCTTTTTCTGCGCTGGAGAATGGCGCGCTAGGCTTACCGCGCTAATCGCGGACGCCCACCGCTTCGGAATATATTTGCAGGAGGGAGGGGCTACTATATTTGGGCAAAGATCGCTGACAAAATTCATTGCGTTTTTATTAAAACACAGATTACCGCTAAATTAATTGAATTTAACACATTAGTTTTAGGTATAGATAATGATCCATTGATTATTCCTTGCTGACCGGACTTTTCCTTTAACAAACGGCCACTTTTAATGTCTACCTTTAAACTGCATTATTTTTACACTTTCTTTACATAGAAAGTACTTTTCTGTTCAGCCCGGTCTCTCTCCTAAATGAAGAGACTACTGCAACTAACCTTTCACCTCCATCTGACATAGAAAGTCCTGCTTTGAGCCAACATGCTGCTTAATGCTCATCCTGTCATTGTTTTGGTTCTGATAAGGTTTTATCTTTTAGTTGTCATTGGTTTTATTTCCATTTTGTGTTATTTTTGATTGTATTTAAGCTCTGAGGTATTTCTTGTTTCTCTCTTCTGTCAGTCTCCTTTTTCCTAGCTCCCTTCTAGACTCCTCTGTTCACACCTGCTCCCAATCTGCTAATCATCCTGGTCTTTGTTTCTCTGTCCATATATGCACCTCCTGCTCAGTCACTGTTGCTGGTTTGTCGTCATTTCTTGGCCCCCTTCTTGTGAGCATTCCTGGGTCTTATTTTTTGTGGATTGATGTGTTAGATTTTAGCTTCTGCTGCCACCTTTTTTAATTTAGGCCCCGTCCACACGAAGTCAAACCCTGGGCTAAATTCACTAATTTTTCACCAAACCAGCCTCTCATCCACACGAAGCCGGGCGTTTCGGGGGTCTGTAAGCGATCTTTTTTATTCAGCCTTCAGAGTGGGAAGATTTTGAAACGCCGTTTTTCGCGTTTCCATCTTTAAGCTCTAACCGCATTTTTTTTACACGCGCATGCGTCATAGCGTCGCCTCTAAACACGCATGCGCGACACAGTATCACAACAACAATGGGGCCGTACAGTGTTGAATGGTTGCTGCTCATGCTACTCACCCTGCTGCCGGGCTTACAACAGAATCTTCTTCTTCTGGAATATCTCCAGGAAGAACAGAGAGCAATATCGATGACATAGTTCAGCACCTGAATTTGACTGAACCACGAAAATAGACCCGCAGGGCAACCATGTATAAATATTAGTGCGCATGCCCAATATTTCGTCGCCTATTTTTGCTTTGACACCACAGCGCCACTTACAGGCCTGGCATACATTTTGCAGCGTTTTCATGCATTCGTGTGGACGTCACATTTATTTTACGTCTCCGTCTTTACGGCAAACGTTTTGGAAAAATATTAGCTTTTCGTGTTCGTTTTGACTTCGTGTAGACGGGGCCTTAATCTGCAAGTAACCACCTTCAGCTTCAGTGTCTGTCAAACCTCCACCCTACTGTGACACATCCAGGTGGAGCGAGCGCTGCAAGGATGTCTTTAAGGAAACGGTTGCTTTGGAGAGAAAACTCTTTCATTTAATCTAATCAGATTAGATTAAACTGGAACTTGTTTGCATGATTGGACTGAGCAAACATTTTTGCACGTTGTTTTTCTGTTTTTGTGTTTGATTCCAGCTTCCAGCGTTTGGATGTGAGTTCTGTGGGCTGATGTGTTTCTCTCTCAGGTGTCTTCTAAAGCATGACCCGTCCACATCCTGAACTAAAGCTGTTTCTTAGTTGTGATGGAGGAGACCTTAATCAGATGCGGACATCAGTAGATGTCTTTATACGGACATCTTTGTTTACATCATGTCTCTTTTAAATGAGACAGTTTTCATTCTTCATTTATTTGGAAATGTTTTCCACTCTGGGAGTAAAACTACTTTTCTATATTCTGTTTTTCTACTTTATTTAATCACTTCCATTTAGTTCACATGTTGTCATGGAAACACTGTGTTTAACTTCAACATTTGAATCAAATGTACCTTCTTGAGATGTTTATGATACCCCAAACCTAAAACAGGTGATGCATTCAGGCTCCTCTACTGTTGTATCAGTTTATTCAGAATTAAGTTAATTATTGTTCTTTGGCACCAAGGCGGGGCTGGCCCCGCCTTGGTGCCTATCGCTTCTAAGGGGTCCCCTTGAGGCCTGGAACTTTGGGTCTCCCGGCGCTGGACTCAGTGCTCTGGAGTGTGTGCCTCTCCGGCTCTCCACAACCACTATTGAGCATTTGTTCTATGGTTAAAACTTTACATGCACAAGTTCACCCTCACAAACAACTACAGGTGCTAGGCTTCAGGTACTTAGAGATTCACTTCCAAACAGAAACCCCACATTCATATCTTCAGGTAACACACAGAGTACATGTCAGACTTAATAATATTACTTTAGCGATAGTTTTCAAGGTGTTTGCTTTATTGTATATCTAGTACCTTGTCTTTTGGTTGTGCTGTTCTTTTTTTTTTTTATGTCATTACAGGTGTTGAAGCAGACTGAAAATGTTTTGTCATTGTCTCCTTCCTATCTCCTCTTTCTTTCATCTTTTTGTCCTGTTTTTTTTCTTTTTCTTTTTCCTTCTTCTTCTTCTGTTTTTCTGCTCTACTTACATTGCAGTGTCCATATGAACTGTAAAACTCCCCTGCATAATTATAATAAAGCAATTTATATACATGAAACAAGTGGAGCAGTATGGCAATTGCGATACCGCTACACTTGTGAAAGTAAATCTGTTGGGCTCCTTTTGGCATCAAGACAATTATTCTTATTGCCACCTTGCCAGATAGGACACTGTAAAAAAAATTATTGTTCTTTGGTGCTGCAGTGGCCTCCCATTTTATAGATGTTTTCTTTTAAGACATATTTAGTTATTATTCTACTGATTCTTTTAGAGTGAAAACATTTTTTAAATATATATTTAATGTTGTCTTACTGTTTGCTTTAAACCTTTTGTATTGAAATCTGTGATATTCTCTCAGTTCCTGCATTTTCTTCTGTTTTTGATCTTTATTTTCCCTCCATGACTATTTTTGTCCTTTTCTCCGACTTGATGCATGACAGCAAACAACAAAGCGGCTCCTTCTCTGTTTCCTTCTTCTTTCTCTCTCCATGCAACCTTTCCTCACCTTGTTTTAGCTCTACATCAGCTCTACTTGCGTTTGTCAACAGCCATCTATCCCACTGAACATACATTTTGGAGACAGTTATGAGGGGGGAAAGGAGCATAAAATAACCCTGCCGGAGAGGAACAAAGAGCCGACAACGATGGAGACGAGGCTCTGAGACAAACGGATCAGAGCCGGAGGATCTGGGTTGTGCAGATGGTGCGTGAGCGGGTCCATTGTGTGCGAGTGCATATGTGTGGAAGGATGCGAGTGCTCCTCGCCGCTCCCGCCCGCCGTTGGCTGCATCTAATTGAAAGCTCATTGGTGTAATTGAAGCCTCTCAGCTCTGCAGCTCCTCGTGTTAAAGACTGGGACCAGATGTCATTCAGCTGTCTCACATCTCCTGCCAATCACTAATGCTCCACCGTCTCTTCCTCACCAGCGCAGATGGAGGACCGACAGATTCCTCCAAGAGACGCGCTCCTCCGCCTGCTCTTTCCAAATCCTCCCAGAGCCGATTTGTCAGCATGAATTTAAGGAACACGAGGTGCTGAAACGGGAAAAACCGTGAGGCGGTGTGCAGCTTTTAGAGAACATGACAGAAAACTGGAGGTTAAACTCTGGCAGCGCACTCCTTCATGCTGATGCTTCACTTCATCCTGCTTTCTTAATCAGAAGAACCAAATAGTGAGACAATCTGGCGATGGAGGAAGAACCATTACTTAGTAGTAATACTCCAGACTCAACCTCACAAAAATCTTTGTCCAACATCCTCGTTTTTAAACATAAAGTGAAATGATTCAATTTTAATTTATGGAAAAAAAAATGTTTTATGGGGTTATGATTCAAGGAAAACCTGAGAGAGGAAAGACAAGGAATACATGCAGACTGGAAATTAAATAAAGGATAAGATGAAGAAAAAAGGGAGGGCGTGAAAGAAAAAAACAGGAAGGAAGAAACAGAAGGAAGGACAAAAAGGAACGGATGTAGGCCACAAGAAGGAAAGACAGGAAAAGGAAGGCAGGAAGGAAACGAGCAAGAAAAAAGGAGATAAAAGAGGAAAGAAGGAAGGACACAAGTAAGGAAGAAGATGAGGAATAAGGAAAGGTAGAAAGTTAGGGAGACAATGAAATCAGGAATAAAGTAGGAACGCTTGGAAAAATTCTGGAAGATCCCATAAAATCTGCATGAAGAGGCTTTGAAGTAAAGAGGAGCTGAAGAAGAGAGCAGGAGGAGATGAGCCCGACCGTGTCAGCGTCTTAGCCCGCCTGAATCCAAAGCCTAAACCTGAAGCCTCTGATTGGATCTTTTAGGATTTTACTCCTAAACCTTCTCTCCTGTAACACTTTGTTTTCCTTTCAAAAGCCAGCCATTTACCCCTGAAGGACAATATAAGGCTCCATCTTTGCTCCGAACCTGCGGATAACCCTCCAGTAGATGGCGCCAGCCCGCAGCGCTGCACACAAACCACCGCCTTCTGCCTTTTCCCCCTTTTCTTTCCTGCTTTCTTGTGATTCATCTATCCCTGACAAAGCCTCGCCGCTGCCGCTACACGCCCTGGGCACAACTCTTTGCCTGGCCTCATTAAAAGATCAAGACAAATCTTAGCAACGGTTAATAAATCTTCAGGGCAACGAGCTCTCTTTACTCCGCCATGCGAGTTCATCTGTTATGCTCTTTGGTCCTCTTTTAGAAGTCTGTGGAAATAAATATATTACAGAGAGGCGCAACAAAGAGTCCAGAGCTGTGGTAGAAGGTGGCGTGCTGACGGACGACTCACCGGCCATCTGCTGGATCCCGCTGAAGGCTCCCAGGTTGCCGGAGGAGGCGGCCTGCTGCAGCAGCTAGAGGAGACACACAGAGAGGCAGAGTGAGCCGGGCGAAGGCGGGAAGTCAAGCAAGCATCCGAAGCCGAGACTGAGAAGTGGTTAAGCTTCTCGGCTCAGCGCTCGGTGAGTAAATGAGCTGCTAATATAGTCTGATCGCTCCTCAAAGCCGCCGCCGTTTGCATTCCTGCACGGCTCTCCCCAACAACTTGTGCATGAAGGATCTAATCTCGCTGACTAATTAGATTCCAAAACAAATCAGGAATACTGATGCCGTCAAAAAGGACCCAAATTAACAGCAAATTAACATCTGGATGCCATTGTGGGAATTTCTGTTTGATAACGAGGAGGATGATTCAAAGAGCAGAAAAATCTCTCAAATAAATCAATGTGCTGCTCTCCCTCCAGCGAACCAGAGGTTAGTTTAAAAACTGAAGCAAAATGAGTGAAATGTAGGATGAGGTAGAGGAGAAGAGAGTGAGGTGCGAGGAAAGAAGAAATGAGCCGACACTGATCAATTAGCCCAAACTCCAGGCGCCCTGAAAGATCCAGCTCCGATCTTTCTGCATCGATCCCAGAAAATCCTAAATAAAACCTAATCAGCCGTTTTGGAAAAAAAAAAAATGGTTCCCTTCCTTTTTTTTTTACTTAATGTTTTCAGTTTTCAGAAACATCCATCAAACAGTCGACGACTGCCAGGAAATCAGGAAGTTTCTATGGAACCTGAAGCTCTGCGGCCTCCCTGGCTCAGTCGGGGTCAAAGGTCAAAAATGGGGCAGAAATGGCAAGAACTGATCCAAAACAAAAAGGTCCGTCTCACATCGAACACAGAGACGGTGGTGTGATGGTTTGGGTAGAATGTCATGGCCACCAATGTGAAAGGGTCAACTAATGGAGGACTCTGGTTCAAGTGTTGCTGCTCTTCTAAAAGTAAGGCTAATTTTATTATTGTTTTCTTTTGGTTTATCCCACTCTGCAGAATCTGTTAGTTCAATCTCTAACGCTTCTGCTCTCTGCTTTTTCTCATAGTAGCTTCATCTGGTCTGTTCCTGTTTGGCTGTGACTCCATCCTGGAGAGAAATATCAGCTGTTTGACCTTGTTTTTCAGTGTAGTCCTGTTTCTCTGACTGTGACTGGCTGAATGTGCTCTCCTCATCCTCTGACATGGGAGCTGGCTCGGAGCTCGTCTGCCTGGCTGAGTGTTTCCTGTAACAGCTGCCTTTTGCACCCTACTTCTGTCTCCTTGAACCCCAGTCGGCTCTCAGCAGATGGCCGCTCACACTGAGCCTGGTTCTGCTGGAGGTTTCTTCCTGTTAAAGGGAGTTTTTCCTCTCCACTGTCGCTACAAGCATGCTTAGTGTGAGGGACTGCATTCGAGTCAATGATTCTGATGCAATCACTTGGTTAGAAAACTTTGAATCAATTTGACTGGATGATCTGGTGAACTGTAAAGTGCCTTGAGATGATATAAACTGAATGGAATTGGTTTTGTTAAACACCAATTAATCCAGTAAGTTTAGTTTAGTTTAGATTCAGATTAAGCTAAGTGTCGACCTATAAGATGAGAACAGAAGCTCAGTGAAGGGCCCTAAAAGAGCCTTCAGTTTAGTCCTGCCCCCCCTACATAAAACTAGTGCCAGCTGATAGTGACATCATAGCTGCAGGAGCTCTGCAGCTACACTGATATCATCTCTCATTGAAAAAAAACAGCAGCTAAAATATCTTCACTTTTTTAGACGGAATTTTGAATTTTCAATGTTTAGTTTATCAGTTTGGAAAATCTTACATTTGATGTTGCTGATTTAGCTCCATACAATCCGCTCTTTAACTAATTCAGTGGTTCTGCTGAGCTCAGGAAGGAGCTCTTAACAAGTCAAGCACTAATGTCACTAATTAAAAACAGGAGTTTTAATTGATGTCACTGTGCTAATAATTTAACTCTCAGGATTGAAGGAACAAAAAAAAACCCCCCAGCGTCTCTCAAACTGAGCCGCTCTGAGGCAGGAAGTTCTACTGGATCCTGCAGCTCATGTCGGAGCGTCATTTAATGGATAAACGCAGAGCTGCTTCGTTAAAGAGGAACCGAATGATGGAGGATTTAAGAGCCGCTGCCCGGCCCCTCCCCCTCTGATGATAAATCAGACCAAACTTCCATCATTATTTCTTTAGCCTTCAGTTTATCTCAGACTTCATGTTTTAAGGTTAGAGCTGAAACTGCCTCCAGATCAGGAAGAGAACTGCGGACAGCCGCCAGCCGAGGTCACGCTTCAGTCTGATTCCCTGATATTTAAAGGTTCCACGCTGTTCTCACTATTATAAAAACAATCCACTGGACTTTGGTTGGAAAGTTTGGAAACATCCTGTTGGTTTTATATCAGTTTGGGTTTTTCAGACCTGAATAACTCAGAAATCTTCATCGGTTCCTGTTCGATGAGGATGCTACGCGTCTACTGGCTGGAACGCAGAGAGGAGGAGGATGAAGGTGAGCAACAGCTCCAGGAAATGATGTGAGAAAAAGGAAGAGGAAAGGAGGCAGGGAGGATTCTGGGAAATCTCTCTGGGCGGAGCACTGACTGTGGCTGCGTTGGCCACAGGGCTGCAGTTGGGGGTGATGGAGGAGGTGATGGAGGCGGGCGACGCGGCGGCGGCGACTCTTACAGCCAGATACTGCGGGGTGAGGCCGCCCAGGCCCGTCAGGCTCCCCCAGGTGGTGGCGCTGTTAAGCTGCTGCATCTGCTGCGCCAGCTGCTGCTGCAGACGCCGCTGCTCCTTGTCCTTCTGCGTGTCGGCGAACTTCACCACGATGGGAGACGAGCAGCCCTAGAAGAAGGAGAGGAGGAGCAGAGAGAGGAGAGGACGGGTGGAGACAGAGGTGGAGGCAAGAGCAGAGGGATTAAGATTAATATTGTTTGCTAAACAGTTAAAGGCTCACATGGGTGACTCTCACAGAGGATTAGGGACGCTGAAAAAATAAAATAAATTACCTGATTTTTAAAATTTTATTTCAGTTAAACATGGTTAAAAAATCAGAAATCAGACTTTAATCTAAGAATTCTGACTTTAATCTTATAATTCTGCCTTTTTTCTCAGAATTCGGACTATTTTCTCTCAAAATTCTGACTATTTTCTCAGAACTCTGACTTTTCTTTTCCTCAGAAATCTGACTTTTTTTCTCTCAGAATTCTGACTTTTTTCTCTCAAAATTCTGACTATTTTCTCAGAACTCTGACTTTTCTTTTCCTCAGAAATCTGACTTTTCTTTTCCTCAGAAATCTGACTTTTTTCTCTCAAAATTCTGACTATTTTCTCAGAACTCTGACTTTTCTTTTCCTCAGAAATCTGACTTTTCTCTTTCCTCAGAAACTCTCAGAACTTGACTTTTCTCTCAGAAATCTGACTTTTTTCTCAGAATTCTGACTTTTCTTCAAAATTCTGACTATTTTCTCAGAAATCTGACTTTTTTTCTCCTCAGAATTCTGACTTTTCTTCTCCTCAAAATTCTGACTTTTTTCTCAGAATTCTGACTATTTTCTCAGAACTCTGACTTTTTCCTCAGAAATCTGACTTTTTTCCCTCAAAATTCTGACTTTTTTCTCTCAAAATTCTGACTTTTTTCTCAGAATTCTCACTTTTTTCTCAGAATTCTCACATTTTTCTAGGAATTCTCACTTTTTTTCTCAGAATTCTCACTTTTTTTTCTCAGAATTGTGAATATGAACCTCAAAATTGTGACTTCAATGTCAGAATTCTGACTTAATCTCAGAATTTTGGATCTTAAAGTAGATGGGCAGATAAGGGTAGAGATGTGAGAGCGCTCAGCTTCACTGACAAAGATGTGAGTTGTTTGGCAGGGACTGTAACACATTGGTGGAAAATGACGCAATTTTTGGAAAATGAGGCAACTTTTTATGTGACTGAGGGGTCCCTGGTGATGCTACTGTATTTCATTAATGGAAGCGCAGAAGGTGATTAAAACAAGAGAGCGAATTTCTAAAACAGACATGGCTACGGCTTGATGCTAACATGTTTATTAGCTGTCATAAAACTGTCAGATTTCTGAGATTTATATCAGAATTGTGAGAAAAATGTTTTCTCATATTATACTGAAATAAAATAAAAAAATATTTTTTGGTTTTTCAGTGGCCCTAATCCGTACAAACCCAACCTATCAAATGTCTGTAAAGATTTTAGGGGCATACTCACAAAGAACTCAAAATAATCCACTTTTATTATGACAATCATTATTTCTAATATTTTGCACAGATCATTGTTTGTTACCAAAATAAGTTTTTTAATTGTTTTTTGAGTCACAAATTCATAACCGTAATGCATCCTAACGGGGACAAAAAAAATGCTTTCATCTCAATTCATCATTTTAAATAATCCAGCCGGTTTATGAAAAATATAATAAATTTGTTGAAATATGATGATATATATAATAATTTACTGTTATGTCATTCTGAATATTTTAATAAAAGTGATGCAACTCTCATTACCGTTGTGCTGCGTTCAAAGTCCTGTAATATTCACAGCATTTTTTAAAGTCGTGAGGGAAGCGGCCGCTCCAAACGCTGCATTCCTCAATTCCTCCAGAGTTGTGCCCGACTTTTTACACGCGAGTGAATAAAGTGAATGTGATTGGTCGACATCAAGAGGGCGGGATTGTTGTGGCAGAAGGTTCACAAGCAAGTTTAGTTGTGGTCGGTTTCTCTGAAGCATCTTGCTACAATCAAAGTTAGCAACTTAGTGTTAGTAGGTTCCCAATGGTAAATTCCATTGGGACCAAGTAGCACTAAATTGGTGACTTAGAAACGACACTGTCAAGGAACGCTATGGACAGAGGAAACATGCAAGAGGAGGAGAGTTTAGTGGAAATTATTCTTATTTCTTATTTCAACCGTTGCGTATATTAGCTGCAATATATGAATCAAGATGCTAAGACCTAAAATAATTGATTGACAGATGACCGTTGATGATTGGCCGAATTTAGGTGTTCAGGCTGATGTATAACTAACTGGCCTGCAGAAGATAACGGGAAAAAAAAACAGATTTTAAGTCAGGATTTCTTTTTAAATAGAAATTTTCTAACTTTTGGCACAATATGGTCTGATAAAGAGTACATTTATATGTACACATTTAAGCCAGAATAATTTAACATTTAAATATGATTTCCCTACGACTTTAAATAAAGTAATAATTACCCATGATGCACCGCAAAGAAGAGAAGACAAAATGGCTACAAGGTAAGATTGTTTGACTTTTTTTGATCATAACTGTTAAGCTTCTCCTTCCATTTGCCTATTTTTACACTACAGGTGATCATTACTGTAACCTATAATACCTCAGATGGTTCTACATCATAAAGGATCTGATCTGCAGAAACATCTTAAAACACGTGAAGTTAACAAAGGAGTTGGAGGCTCTTCCACACACTCAGCCACACAGGACACGCACACAGTCGCTCAGGAAACGCAGCTCTAAAGCCAGCGGGGCTTTCTTCTTCTTCTTCTTCTTCCCCACAAGGGCTCAGTTATCTCTGAGTCCAAAACGCTTTCACCAGACACTGATTTCCTGACTTCTCAAACTATTTCATCATCTTTTAGAAAGTGAGACTCGATGCATGTGTCGGTGTGAAGTAAGTGAGAGTGATTGGGAACAGCAGCAGGAGGGGCGGGGGGGCGATAGGGCAAGAGGGAGATTCAGAAATGTGGACAATCACTTGTAATTGTCTGGATTTCTTCTCCTCAAACCTGCTGCTGCTGTCGGAGGCGAAGTCGAGCACACAAAGGGACCAACATATCGGACATGAAGCGCGCCGCGTTCCCTGATGAAAGTTACAGTGAAGCTCAAAGAGATAATCTGTTGCAACACAACCATTCCTCGCGCGGCGCAATCAAAGCCTAACTAGGGGCAAATCCGTCTGAAAACAAAGGCAATCTGCCACGGGAGGATAAAAACCTTTTGATTGAAACATTTAGTTTGAGGCGGGGATCCGCGCTCGGCGGAGGAGGGAAGGGATTTGGCTGCTTTGCAGAAGCCGCCGTGCACGTTCAGAGCGGAGAGGCGCCAAATGTCAAGTGCCTGGGACTCAGGTGGAACCGTTTCTCGCTCTTTGGCTCCGAGATGCAATAGTTCAATCCAACAAAGCTTTCAGTGGGAGACGTCCAGCCTAAAGTCTCAGCCGTGATTCTATAGGTTTTGTTTCCAGATATCCAGACCTAATATGTTTTTTATCCTCTAGTTTTTCAGAGTCATATCAGCCGTCTACGCCAAGCCTGGTTCATCCGCCTGCATCCAGGAGCAGGTTGGAAGGTAGACAGACTGCTAAACCAACACCGGTCGTCAGCTAAACTCTTTCTGCAGCAAAATAAACCAAACCTTTGGGTTTATTTTTTTAAAATGCTCACATCTATCAACACTGCAAAAAATCTAAATCTGAATAAGTCATTTTTCCGTGAATTGAGGCGGTAAGTGAGATGTTTTGCCAATGGAACAAAACTATTTGCATTAAAATAAGAGCAAAATATTGCATTATCTCATTCAAAGTGCATATTATGTAATTATCTTATTTTAATAGTAAAAATGGATCTTCTTTACCTGCTCAAATTAAGGGTGAATACACTTGATTTAAGAAATGTTGACTTATTTCTAGATCGTTTTGCAGTGAACAGACCCATTCCACTACAAATGTCATCCAGGTCATTGTCATTCTGAAAAAGTTAAAACAATCCAGTTTGAAGATGTTTCGCTTCCCATCCAGGAAGCTTTTTCAATTCAAAATGTCAGAAATAGTGTTGAGTTTGAGGTTTTATAGATTGAACAAAAATAAAGCCTTGTTTTTGTTTAGAAAACACGCAAATTGAAACGATGAACGGGTCCACCCCTTAGGAATTGGGGTCATTTGGCTTTTTGTGTTAGCCTGCAATGCCACACACCTGTCCCTATGTCCTGAAAGGGGGTCGTTAAAGGGAATTGTTGGCCTTAATGAACAGGCAAGGTCTTCTGTTTCCCTATAAGGTGGTGGGGGATTTGTTCTTAAAGGGAAAAAATCTACAAAACTGAGACATTAACTAATATGGACATAAAAAGAATGAATAAAATAAAAACTTTAAAAATGTTAATAAAAATCTTTGTTTGTGGTGAAACTAAATAAACTGAATGATAATAAAGAATTTCAACTCCTGCGACTTTTTCTGGAAGTTTTTCTGCAACTGTTTCCTGCTAATTAATGAGGTGGAAGCTGACACAGCAGCAGATCCCTCATCTTCACAGACAAAGAGTCACTCAGGAAACTCAACAGGAAGAGGAAAAAAAGAAGCATAATTACAAAGCAAAGCTGGCTATCATCACTTTCCAACGTGACATCAAAACTGCAGGCTGCCGCCGTTCTGAGCCCAAAAAATGGCACCTTTCTTCTCGGCGCAAAACGAGAACTGATAATTAACATGGCAGGATGCTGGAGAGAAACCTGGCAAAATGTAGCTACTGTCATCTGAATTATGATATCACCATGTTAGAAGTTTAAACTTCATTTTTATATTTTCAGCAAATGATGGAAACTATTTAACAGGACAGAAAGAAAGCAAAGCCAAGCCAGCTAATGCTAACACCCAAATCACTCTGTTGTGACATAAGGGTCACAGAGGAAGCTTGTGAAGCTCCTGGTAACAGAGGAAGCCACTGAAGGGCCAACATCAGGAGTGGCACAGTGGGTCATGTTTTAGGTTCTATGCTGGAATTATTGGCTTCATGAAGATTTCTGCACATCCCACCAAACTATTTCACTGACTTATCCAACTGATGCACCTTATTGCATTTGGCTACAACTAAATATAATCCACTGCATTCAGGAGCGGATTTAGGAAATGTGGGGCCCTAGGCAAAGACGGGCAGGGGGCCCTCTGAATTGAGAAGACAACACATACAACAGACCCATTATACAGATGTTAGAAATGTTAATACAATAGACATACATTATCTGTTCTAGGTTGTGTCCCTCTCTTCTTGTCCCTTTTCTTCTTGTTTTCCTCTCTATGTTTTGTACTCTCAGCTGACTTTTCATTCCTGTCTCTAAAGGAATGAAAAGATTTTTCCAAAGCACTAAGCTCACTTAGCTGATTGCTCCTTCCTGTGTTTCCAAAAAAGGCCAAAAGTAAATAACCCAGTCCCTTTCAATAAAGAGATAAACTAAAGGGATAAACTAGAGATATAAAAAATAGAGATAAACTATAAAGATAAGCTAAAGAGATAAACAATAGAGATAAAATATGGAGATAAACTAAAGTTAAACACTAAAGAGATAAGCTAGAGAGATACACTAGAGATAAAATATAGAGATAAACTAAAGAGATAAACTAGCCAGATGAACAACAGAGATAAACTATAGAGATAAACTAGCAAGATGAACAACAGAGATAAACTAGAGAGATAAACTAAAGAGATAAACTATAAAGATAAACTAAAGAAATAAACAATAGAGATAAACTAGCAAGATAAACAACAGAGATAAACTATAGAGATAAAATAGAAAGATAAACTAAAGAGATATAATATAAAGATAAACTATAAAGATAAACTATAGAGATAAAGTAAAGAGATAAACTAGCAAGATAAACAACAGAGATAAACAATAGAGATAAACTAGCAAGATTAAAAACAGAGATAAACTATAGAGATAAAATAGAGAGATAAACTAAAGAGATATAATATAAAGATAAACTATAAAGATAAACAATAGAGATAAACTAAAGAGATAAACTAGCAAGATAAACAAAAGAGATAAACAATAAAGATAAACTAGCAAGATTAACAACAGAGATAAATTATAGAGATAAACTAGAGAGATAAACTAAAGAGATATAATATAAAGATAAACTATAGAGATAAACTAGAGAGATAAACTAATGAGATAAAATATAAAGATAAACTAAAGAGATAAAATATAAAGATAAACAATAGAGATAAACTAGCGAGATAAACTAAGAGAGATAAACTAAAGCAAAACTATATAATATAACAGAGATAAACTATAGAGATAAACTATAGAGATAAACTAAAGACATATAATATAAAGATAAACTATAAAGATAAACTAGAGAGATAAACTAAAGATATATAATATAAAGATAAACTATAAAGATAAACTAGAGAGATAAACTAATGAGATAAAATATAAAGATAAACTATAGAGATAAACTAGCGAGATAAACTATAGAGATAAACTAGCAAGATAAACAACAGAGATAAACTATAGAGATAAACTATAGAGATAAACTAAAGACATATAATATAAAGATAAACTATAAAGATAAACTAGAGAGATAAACTAGCAAGATAAACAACAGAGATAAACTAGAGAGATAAACTAAAGTGCTTTGTAAAGCGCTTTGGTCAAGCCAGGAGACCTGACCAAAGTGCTTTACATTACATTCATTCATTCACCCATTCACACTTGGCCATCTCCCCCAGCAGTGGAACAAGAAGGAAACCTGTGAGGGACTAAATGTTGTTTTACTTCTCCAACAGTACAAAAGGTAGAAAATGGACATAAACACTGAACTTTTTGTTTTTTTTCCAAGGGTTTAAAAAAAAATAAAAAATAAATAAAAAAGAAAGATGTGTCACTCAAACAGAGAATAATTTTATTTTTAGTTTATTTGATAAAACCAACTATCTATAAAACATCTGCTGGTTTTTATATTTCTATTCAGGATTAAATCTGTAGGTTTGTTTCCGTGGCCCTAATGGGGACTGGACATTTGCTGCTGGGATGGAAACCATAGCAACGACTAAAACTGTTATTAAGAGGAAACAAAAAAGAGAAGTGACCAGTACCTGAGACTTTAATGTGTTAAGAACCTAAAACACAAAAAATAATAACCAGAATTTTCAAATTAAGATAGTGAATTATGAACCAGTGTGAGCTCCATCCACTCGATGAGGCTGCAGATGATTTTTTGCTCTAAAAAGGACTTTAAAAAATTGCTCTTGGATATAATTAAATCTTCGGTTGTTCATTTAACCAAAAAAAGGAGTTTCAAATTAGCCACTTTTAGATATGAATTCCCTTCATCTTTCCATCAGTTTCACATCCCTGCAGATGGGCAAGAAAAATCTCTAAATTTCATTCTTTGTAAGTAAATTATTTCAATAGTTTCAGGGTCTGATTAAATGAATCATTTAAGGCCATAAACTTGGCGGAGGGACGTTGATGCTGTTTAATTAGATTTTTTTTCTTTCTGTAAAGAGTTTAACAAACATCCAGCAAACTGCCACTCTTCAATCTTTGCATTCACCTGGATGTATAATAACTTTAAAGTGTGAATTCTTTTAAAAGTGCTTAAAACAGAGAAACCTGACAGGCTTCATATGGGATGGCTTAATAACAGGCTGCAGCAGTGACGGACAGGTGGGCGCAGAGTGACAGCCCATCCGTCTGAAACCTAACTGCAGAAATAGGCACCTTCATGATGGCGCCGTCTAGATTTAGAATGATGTAACTCCTGCATGGATCAAAACCTCCCCCACACTTCAAACTTTTAAACTTGATTTTCTCTTTGAGCCTAAAACTAAGCCTGCCACCGCCGTGAGTAAATCTGCAGGGGACTCTGGGATGCCAGTGTCATTGTTCCAGGGTGATCCCGTCCCTACAGAACCAAGGGGAGGGAGTGTCTGCAGTCTTTGCACATGATAAGCTGGTGAAGATTCATCCAGGTCATAGGTATTTTAAAAAAGTAAAAAAAAAAAAAAAACAATCCACTGGACTTTGTTTCCAAGTTTGAAGACATTTCGCTTCCCCATCCAGGAAGCTTTTTCAATTCAAAATGTCGGAAATAGCGATAAGTTTAAGGCTTTATACAGTAGCCCAACAAAGCCTTGTTTTTTTCTTCAGAAAACATGCAAATTGAAACGGAGGAACAGGGTCCACCCCTTTGAAATGGGGGTGGTTTGGCTTATTTGTTAGCCTGCAATGCCACATACCTGTCTATGTCTCTGAAAGGGGGGTCGTTAAGTAGAAATTGTTGGCCTGGCTGAACAGGTGAGGTCTTCTGTTCCCCTGTAAAAGGGGTTGGGGTTGCCATGATAGCAGGAAGGGATTGTAGGTTTTTGAACGCTGAAATCTGAGTCCACCCCCTCTGTTTAAGGTTAGTTTTTCTTTATTTTCTTTTTTTCTTTAGTTGTTACGGCACTAGCAGCTTATTTTTCTGACAGTAGGCTGACAGGAAAGGGGGTATGAGAGAGGGGGAGAGACATGCGACAAAGGACCACAGGCCGGATTCAAACGCGGGTCGGCCCCATCGAGGACTAAGGCCTCCGCACGTGGGTTGTGCGCGCTAACCACTGCTCTACCAAAGCACACCCGGTTGGTTTTTCTCTCTTAAAATTGATGCTTCCTCTAAAACCACCTATTTTATTTGTCCAAAATATGAACATTCTGATAATCTGACATTTTGAATTGAAAACGCAAAGCGAAACGTCTTCAAACTATGAAAGATTGAAGTCAAGTGGGTTGTTTTTTTTAAAACCTTTTTGCACATAATGAGCTTTTTTTTGTAAATTAGTTTAGTCTCTAACTAGTGGCTAGTTAAATGGTTTCTCCTTACAGGTTTGCCAATGACTGGAGAAAAGAAAGAAATGATTCCTGACTCCGACTGTTTTAAAGAGCCACATGGGTGGGACATTTAGAAATCAGTTAATGTGGTTTTTTTCATTTTTTTTAATTATTTCTGTCTTTTATCCACCTCACTTTTATCTTTTTAAATATTTATGTGTCTCTTGCACTGAAAAAATGATCTACAAATAAGTAAAAATGTCTTAAAGTAAGTGTATTTAACCTTCATTTGAATAGGTAAATGAGACAGTTTGCCAATGCGATGAGTATTTTCACTCTTAGAATAAGATAAATAGATAATATAAACTCGAAATAAGACAATGCAATTGTGTTTTCTATTTTAAATACAAATTAGTTTCGTTATTGGTAAATTGTCTCACTTTCCTTCTCAATTCAAGAAAAAAATTGTGCTTATTTTAAGAAAAAAAATGACTTAGGTAGATTTAATTTTTTGCAGTGCACTGCAAAAACGATCTAGAAATAAGTAAAAATTTCTTAAATTAAGTGTATTTATCCTTAATTTGAGCAGGTAAATAAGATGATTTGCCAATGAAATTAGTATCTTCACTCTTAAAATAAGATAATTATATAATATGAACTTGAAATAAGACAATGCAATAGTTTTTTCTTATTTCAAATGGAAATTGTCTTGTTCCATTGGCAAAGGGAGTGTCTCACTTTAACTGTTGTCCTTTTGTCTCCAAATTCTACTTATTTTAAGAAAAAAAAAGCTTATCTTAGATTTATTTTTTTTGCAGTGTGTGCTTCTTTTATTTTTATCTGTGATTTGTGAAATGTGAACATGTGTGTGAAAGGTGTACTACTACTGCACAAAACTGCCCATACTGGGTCAAATAAAAGCTACTGAACTGAACCTCAGCTGCCTACAGGTGCTGCAGAAGACTCCACTGCAGGAGAAGCAGCAATAGCTCCGTTAGGAAAATAAAGGCAGATCTAGACTGTTTTTGGACTCCATCTAGTTTGGACAGAGTTTGGTTTATCTCAGATGATAAACTTGGGAGGGTTGGTTTAGTGCACCACTTTCCTCATCGTTTTTTTTTTTTTTTTCCCCGCCTCACAGCCTTTAAATGTCAGCTTCCTCTGCTGACGGGATCAGCAGCGCCTCGCAGGTTCCTGTGAAAAGCCTGAGCTCCCTGTGCCCGCTCCATGAACTCATTCACACGCAATCAAATACGTTCCAAATATTCAAACATGATGAAAACATTACGGCACACTACAGGGTCACATTAGCTGCAAACTGATCACACTTCTGTTATTTATTTGGCAGAAAAATACAAACTATGACTTTATTACAAAGTGGAGGGAAACTGATCTTTTTCCAAACAAATCCCTGGAAAGTGTGGCGTGGATCATATTGTGCATAGATCTACAGCTAGGCTGGGAGAATCTGTCCACTGGAGATCTACTGGCAACAAATCTGCTCTCTATGGAAGAAAGACAAGAAAAGTTTGCTGCTCCTCACCTTCACAGGAAAAACACAGAACTACACTGGAAAAACGATCTAGAAATAAGTCAAAAATGTCTTAAATTACGTGTATTTACCCTTAATTTGAGATTGAGATTGCTGACAAGTGTCTTAAAATAAGTGCATTTGTTCTGGATTGAGGAGGTAAAAGATACATTTTGCCATTGGAACAAGACTATTTACATTTAAAGCTACAGTGTAATAATTACAGTATATACAGTCAGAAATGTAATATATTGGTACATAACTATGTTATTTATCATCATCTACGAAGCCTGTGCCTCTTAATCCCTTAATATTTTATGCTTGCCTTAGAATCTATTTATAATTACATAGGAGCTGGCCACAACGATGTAGAAAAAATAACGGGTATATTTATTATCTTAAGTCTACATGAAATCTATACCCTACACAGACTAATGAAATACTATCTTCGTAAAATTATCTATATGTAAACAAACCTCATCACTTGAGAGAAGGTAGGTGATGGACGCCGCGGAAGACATTTTGTCCTTAACGCCGCACTGTTGGGGGAGAAGCCGTAGGGGAGATGTTCATGTTGCCGCAGTCTGCAGTCTGACCGCTAGATGCCGCTGAAAATTACACATTCAAGTAGGGTCAAGAAAACAACTTCAGTCTTTTATTTCTAGTGCATAATATCTAATTACATTAATTTTAAGAGTAAAATCCTCATTCCATTGGCAAACCATCCCATTTACCCTGCTCAAATCAAGGGTAAATACACTTAATTTTATGACATTTTACTTATTTGTAGATCAAAGCTTTTCCAGTGCTTACCTTAAAAAGATATTTAGATACCATGCACTTGGAAATAAGACAATCCAATAGTGTTTTCTTTATTTAAATGTAATTCTTTTGTTCCATTGGCAAAACGGCTACTTTACCTCCTTTCCAATTCATCAAATGCACTTATTTTGTAAGAAAAATGACTTATCTAGATTTAGATTTTTCCAGTGTAGATCCTCACTGCAAAAACAATCTAGAAATAAGTAAGAATTTCTTAAATTAAGTGCATTTATTCTTACTTTAAGTAGGTGAATTAGATAGTTTGCCAATGAAATGAGTATTTTTACTCTTAAAATAAGACAATTAGATAATATGCACTTGAAATAAGACAATGGAATTGTGTGTTTTTTCTTATTTTAAATCTAAATTGTCTTGTTCCATTGGCAAAATGTCTCTTTACCTCCTAAATTCAAGAACAAATGAACTTATATTTTAAGAATAAATGACTTATCTAGATTTCTAGATTTTTTCCAGTGTAGATCTAATTATATAACACCAGGTTTTGTACTTTTTAAACGCATGCAGAACCTAAACGTGTTGGAAAATGAACAATTCATGTGGCCCTGAAAGTGCTATCCTCACTGTGAAGCACAGTGGTGGCAGCATCATGCCGTTGCAAAAGATTTCTGTCTATTTGTGCAAAGCTGGATGAGTCCCAGTTCTACACGATGAGACTAAGGATCAGAGATTTAAAGTAAAACTGAACTTTTTGCTACTTTCTTTTTTTCTCTAACTTTTATTTTTGCACCAAGAACGGCTCAGATGTAGCAGCTGGGAGTAAAACTGGAAAGTTATTTTATTAATGATTAGTTCCTTTAATCTGTGCAGCAGTTTTCTACTTTCTGGAATCTTCTCTTTTTCTTCTAGAGGTGCAGGTCCAGAGTTCCTGTCCTCCAGCGTTTAGATGCATCCCTCCAACCCCTGAGCCAAATCGCTGAACCCAGCAGCTCCACAGAACGCGGCACCGAAACCAGTCCTTCCATCCAGGTGTGCTGGAGAAGAAGCCTGGTCGCCCCTGACCCAGTTCACACATTTATAAACGGCCGGGAAACAGCGTGGCTGAGCGATCAGTCCACAGTTCTCAGGAGCTCATCTAGCTTGGATAATACATCTGCAGCAGCACCGGATTGAGAGACATAAATCTCCCCTCAGTGTTTCCTTCCTCAGCCTGGATTCGTCTCCTTTGGTTGAAAAGCTTTACATACTCTGATTAATCTAATCCCATATTTTCCCCTCTGCTGTCAGCCACTCTGAGCATCCCTCTGGTTTCCATGTTTGTTCGCTGTGTAAACACACGCTGACGTGTTCTCTCTCTCTCGCTTTCTACTTAAGCCCCGTTTAAATGCACTTCAACGTTTCTGCATTTAGAGAGGAACCCGAAGGCAGCATCCTGTGAAAGGCCCTCCTGTCTGCAAAATCCATAATACTGATGGAAAGAATCAGTGAAAGCTGAAACCATCCTAACAGAAAAAAAGTTTTCACCCCCTTAACACTGGAAAAAAATCAAAATCTAGACTAGATAAGTCATTTTTTCTTAAGATAAGTGCATTTGTTCTCGGATTAAGGAGGTAAAAGAGACATTTAGCCAATGGAACAAGACAATTCACACTCTATCTAATTATCTTAATACTCATTCCATTGTCAAACTGGCATTTACCTACTGAAATTAAGGGTAAACATTATAAATATTTTTACTTATTTTAGATTGTTTTTCCAGTATAAAAATTTCTGCAGCTTTTATTTTAATGTCCAACTGAAATGTCTCAGATCACACAATGGTATAGATCAGGGGGCTTCAATGTTTTCCAGGCCAAGGACCCCCAAACTGATGGCGAAATGGAGCAGGGACCCCCTAATTTTATATATTGTATGAAATAGTGTTCTATCAAACTGGTCCTATAGTCACTTTATTACAGTGATGGAGTAATGTAACCAAAAGTTATTTCTACCTGGGATTATTAAAGTATTTCTGATTCCTGGTTGATGGACAGGTGTTGTGAATGAAACGGTGCCCAGCTTCTCCATGTATCCCTGTGTTCTTGAATGTGAGCATTGATGACTGAAAGACATCTTCTGCCTCCATTTATCTGTTTACTACAGTGTGTTAAATTCATGTGCTAATGTGGATTTAAAGACATTTCACTAGTGAAAAAATTGCAGGGGGGAATAAAAAAAAAAAGTTTAATCAATCAAACCTTTAAGGCCCCCATGCAGTACCTCCGTGGAACCCCTAGGGGTCATGGACCCCCCGTTAAAGACGTCTGGTATAGAGAAATATTTAGGCTCCGCCCTCATGAATGGATCAGGGCAGTTCATAAGGGTAATGAGAAACATTTCACTGATACGTGATCTCCTGAGCTTCGCTATTTACCTACAGAGCTGACACAACTCATAATGAGAGGTCAGAATCCTATAAAGTGGATCGTAACCAGAAAACATCCTCCGTTATTATTACTATGCATCTTTTTTCTTTCTTTGATCCCCTGGCTTTAAATATGTCTGTTAATGTTTGCCGTCCACACTGAAAAACGATCTAAAAATAAGTCAAAACGTCTTAAATTAAGTGCATTTACCCTTAATTTGAGTAGGTAAATAAGATTAATTGCCAATGGGTTTACGTTTTTTACACATAAAATCAGGTAAGTAGATAATATGCACTTGAAATAAGACAATTAAATAGTTTTTTTCTTATTCGAAATGTAAATTGTCTTGTTCCATTAGAAAAAAGTCTCACTTACCTCAATTCAAGAAAGAAATGCACTTATTTTAAGAAAAAATGACTTATATAGATTTACATTTTTTTCCAGTGCACTGAAGACATGATTTAACGTCAATGTGACATTGCACTGCAAAAATGATCTAGAAATAAGTAAAAATGTCTTAAATTACGTGTATTTACCCTTAATTTGAGTGGGTAAATACAATGATTTGCCAATTAAATTAGTATCTTTACTCTTAAAATAAGATAATTAGATAATATGAACTTGAAATAAGATAATACAATTGTGTTTTCTTCTTTTAAATGTAAATTGTCTTGTTCCATTGGCAAAGTGTCTCAGTTTCGTACTGAATTGGAGAAAAAATGCACTTATTTCAAGTAAAAAATGCTTAATTAGACTTCCATTTTTTGCAGTGATGTATGGCGGCTTTCCTTTATTTCATTTTTATATTTTTATTTTTTTGTTGTTGTTTTTTGTTTATTCCCACTCCCTATACTATACACATGTAAGATGATAGGCAACACAGTGTACAATTTTCAATTTTTTTTGCTTGTGAAAACACAAAACTAAAGAATAAATCTTTCAGATCCATAAAGACATGAGAAAATGGAGGCAGCAGCTGCCATCAAAGGTTCTGATGGTACCGGACCTTTAAAGTCAAACACAATTCAAACACCCTAAAGGCTTTGAAGGATGAACAGATGTTAATGGTTAAACTCTGATGGTTTAACCGACTTTCTGGAGTGTTTTGGACTTGGATCTGCTGTGAGCTTCACCTTAACGTCCTTCACCTACAGGATTTGTTCTGCTAATGAGCAGAATTAAAGGTATAGTAGCAGATGTTCTTTTTCTGGGTGGATCATCTCAATAAGTGGTCCTCCTATCTGTCAATCATTCTGGTGATATGTTTACCTAAGGCCGACCTACGCGCTCGTCCCCATTTCCCTTACCGGTGGTGAGTGTGACATAGTGGAGAAATTGCAAATCTTCTTTTGGAAAGTAAGCTTGTATGAGCGATGCAAACAGAAAAGTTTAAACAGAGCGTGCACGAGGGGAAATGGGCTTGTGCACGCTCTCGCACATGTTTAATAGCTTTTCGCAATTCGCAAAAATCCTTCACAATACCTTTAATGGTTCTATCAACCTGCCCACGCCATCACTCTACCACCTCCGTGTTCGGTTGATCGTATTAACCAAGCTCTTTCTGATTTGCTAAAAATAAGCATCAAATCCCAAAAAGAAAAATGGCTGAAGTGCTGGATTTATGGCGGCGCCCTGTGACGGTTGATTCCAGTTTATTAAAGGAACAGTTATTCTGTGACTCTGCCTCCAAAAACACTTTATTAGTTTTGATCTGGTCGTCTTTGTCTGATCTAAAATGTTTATGTTTGTCTAAAAACATGCAGAGCAGAAGTCGTCCCTCTGATGGAAAACACCTTTTTACGCCCCCGAACCAGAGAACACAAACAACGGCGAGGTGGGCGCCCCCTTCCAGTGTTTCTTTAGATGTGCCTCGGTGAATTACCCGTCTCGGTCACATCCACTTTCATTACCGCCTGACATTTAGTGAGGCGCCCCGGTGTACCTGAATGTCACATGGTAATGAGGATGGATACGACGGTGACAGAGCCGTCGATGGAGGCGGCAGCAGCGCTGCACAGCCCCACTCACTCGCGTGACACAAACGTGTTACAAACATCACAATCTGGCTCCATGTGGAGACCAAGACAACAAGCAAACTCTATTTACCAGACCTCATTCTCTCATTCGGACCCCGAGTAATTACTTTTAAATTGCAAAAACTGGGGAACATTAACAAACGGATGCAGCAATTTAGCTGCGCCTGAGGCTAGACAGCTTGTTTTCAAATGGAAATGAAGGTATTTTGCCATTGTCCACTGCTGTATTGTGGTGTTATGGTTTGAGGCCTTTTTTTTTTTCCCTCTCCCCCCGCGTGCATGATAAAAGCGCCGGTGTTTACCAGGCCCATTGTTGCGGACGACTGCTCAGAGCGAGGATAATTCTGGCTTAATACTAACGCTGTCGGAGGAGAGCGTGGCTCCTTCTGCTCAGAAAGACAGACACGTCGCCTCGGCAAACACTTCAGCGATATCTGAGGTGTGACAGCACAAACAGAGCAGAAAAAAAGCAGCTCCTTTCCTCCCCGGCGAAGAGGGGAGCATTTTCCCCATGTCAGGGTCACAACACTTCAATAGCAGCCGTGATTATCATGATCAGCTCTAATGAGGGGGCTTCAGGGGTGAACGCCACTCGCTCCTTTTCCTTTAACACAGCCTGTTATTACCACTTTTTGTTCCTTCTCTCTGACTCACACTCCAGGCCCGTCTTGTAACGTGTAATTCTCTCCCCAATAGCGGGCCTGTCATCCTGCCCCTGTCACCGACCTGACAAGGCTGACGAAGGCGCCCAAAAATCGCAGGGAGCACAAAGGAGAGGCGGCCGGGTCTCCATTATGGCCTCGCTGGGGTCGCTGCACGGCTGATGAGGTCTGGAACAATCTCGGGAAACGTGTCAAGGGCGCCGACTCATTGTCACAGCGGGGTTTGGTCAGGCCGAGAAAATAAGAAAAAATGGAGCTGCTGTTTGATCAAGGTGCCTGAAAATGTGATATTTCAGCTAAAGATGAGAGTAGAGCAACGGTCCCAATTGCATTTCAACAAAACGCTGCAAACATTAAAGTTTTTAACCATTTTAATTTACAAAACTACAAAAAATTCTTCTGAGAAAACAAACGAATGAAGCACAAAAGCAAAGAGACGACGCTGCATGTTTTCCTTCCACTCAACTTTCAACAAAGATCAAAGAATAACCAGCTTTTAAACCGCTTTATTTCCTCTACCCATCCTCCCTAAATTGTTTGGCTATAAAATGACCTGTATTATGATTTGATTTGAATATTTATTCAACAATCTTTCTCTGCTTTTTCTCATAGTAGCTTCATCTGGTCTGTTCCTGTTTGGCTGTGACTCCATCCTGAGAGGAGAAATATCAGCTGTGCTGCTGCCATCAACACCTTTTGTTTATAGATGTTGGAGATCGGCCTGTTGTTTTTCAGTGTAGTCCTGTTTCTCTGACTGTGACTAACTGGATGTGCTCTCTTCATCCTCTGCTGACATGGGAGCTGCTTTTGTATCTCTGCTTCTGTCTCCTTGAACCCCCAGTCGGCCTCAGCAGCAGATGGCCGCTCACACTGAGTCTGGCTTCTACTGGAGGTTTCTTCCTGTTAAAAGGGAGTTTTTCCTCTCCACTGTCGCTACAAGCATGCTTATGTAGAGTGGGATTGCATTCGAGGTCAATGAGTGCGATGCAATCAACTGGTTTTCATTTTTATAGAACTTGGAATCAGTTTACGACTGTACTGTATGATGAGGTTGAATTGTAAAGTTGTTGGCCCCTATATAAATAAACTGAATTAAATCTGAACATGTCAAAGAAGAAGGATTGAGAGTTTAATCAAACTCAGAGTCAAACACCAATCATCACATTTGAATGACATCTGTTAGTTAAAGTTCACGGCTTGGATTTCATATCTGAAATTTCAGATATTAAACCAAACATTTCAAGGTTAACATAAATGAAAGAGACTCTCAGCAATAAAAATAAAAAGAAACATCCTGAACTTCTCAGAAGGAAAACGTCTGATTCTGCGTTCGGGTTTCAAGCGTGACTCATCAAAGGCGTCACTTCAGACGACGGAGGCTTTCTGCTGCTGCATGCAGCAAACGACTCGACTTAACGACGCGTTTGATGACGAAGGTTTGCTGCAGAATGGCTGCAAAGAAGCTATTTCTATTCCTGCATTTTTGTCCCAAACATGACTTCAGAAACATTTCCTGGGCTGATGAGACAGAAACGTTGAACCTCTGAAGCTTCGGATTCAGTCCGAGGTTCACTCTTTCTTACTGCCCAGGAAAAATAAATCCCATTTCATCTTCCCTGCTGTTTGTTTTATTAATGCCTTTCATGTAAGCAGGGAGCAGAGCTGCGTTCAGGAACGGCATCAACATCCTGTGAAAATTTCCTGTGCTTGGGAATCGCAGACTTATTTCAACCAGGGTCAACGTCCGATTAAATCAATAAGTAAAAAAACTGCAAAGAAACAAGTTGGGGAGGGGAAACATTAAGTGGCAGAGGAAACAGGCTCACTACTAACAGAGGAATTATTAGCAGTAACATTTGTTCACCTCTCCTGACATCACGCTACGTTTGGATGATTTAAAATGAAAAACATGCAGCCTTTCATTCAGCTGTTAGTCACCATATTATCTGAATGCTAATTTCTCATTCAAGCCTTCCTTTCTTGTCTGATTACTACCTTTATCATTTTTATTAAAGGCTTTTTTTTACAGGAAACTAATAGAAATGTTTTATTCTTATTTCTCATCTGGATAAATCCTCCATTTATCCAGAGCTTCTATGACGATTGTTATTCCCTGTCAGATGTTACGGCTGTCAAGGACTTTTCCTTTATCAGCCAATATGATTGACAATATGTGGGGGAGGGGGGCTTATTCTGTTTGATTTTACTGTAGGTGATCAGATGTGTTCAGATCTGTGTTTTTAAAGGAAAAGTCCGGTCAGCAAGGAATAATCAAGGGATCATTGTTTATACCTAAAACTAATACGTTTGTGGTGATTTAATGAATTTAGCATTAATCAGTAAAAAAATAAAAATAGGTCTGGTCTGGGTGCAAGCGCCATTTTTTGCCCAAATATAGTAACACCACCTCAGTCCCTGGCGATCTCTCCTGCAGTGACGCCAATACGGTGCTGTGTAAGCCTAGCGCCATTCCCTCCCATTTTACAAGCTAAATCAATGGGAACTACTAGACACATACTTAAAGTACTTTCAGAAGTTTGAATTCTGAATATGACCGGACTTTTCCTTTAAATCTCTTGTTTAGAAGGCTCCATCTGGCCCAGTTAAAGAGAAAAAGCTTGATTTTCTAAATGCATCATATGAAGAATCATAATTAAGGTAGACATTTATTCTAGATCTTTAAAGAAACGGTTAAAATTGACCAAACCAGAAGGTGTGTGCAAAGGTGTAGCGGGTTTGTCCCAGAGTGAGTCTCTGTTCCACCATGTAGAAGGTTCAGGAAGATCAACATGATGCATACTCAGCAAAGCAGCTAAACAGGACAGACAGCTGAAGAAGAGTGTCGTACCTCCATGGTCTGAGACTGGTGCATGGCTTTGATTGCATTCTGTGCCATGGCTCTGGTGGAAAACGTGACAAACGCACAACCTGTAAGGAGCGGGGGAGGGATGGAAGGACAGTGGAAGGGAGGAGGGGGAAGGCAGAGGGCGGGAGGAAGAGGAGGAGGAAGACAAGAAAGAACAAAAACAAGACAAAGGGTTGGACACGTCGTCGTTATAAAAAGAAAAACAGATTGATACAGAGAACATCTCACAGGTGGACAACATCGTTTTCAGTGGCTGGAAAAACGAGCATCATGACATCACATCCTGTCCCCCCCCCCTCCCAACAGGCTGGCCCTCCTCAGCCCCTGTCTACTCCTAGCCTCTCCTGAAATATTAAGCTCCCTGAGCCAACATTTTCTCTTCTGTCTGACGGGGACGGAAGCTGCAGCAGCGGCGGGACGCAGCGACAGAGCTGCAGGGAATCTCATCAATTCAATCCTCTTATAGATGAGAGGAGGAAGGAGACGGGAGGAGGTGTGGCCTTCCTCCTCCGTGATCATGGCGCGCTTTAGCCAATCAAGACGTCCGACTGCAGGGCGGCGTGTTTCCTGGCTGGTTAGGGAGCCGTTACAGGAGATAATGTGAGCAGTGGTTCAGAAACACCCCAGGCTAATAACATGCTAACACATTCAGCGGGGCGTGTTAGCGCAGCCGGGTCTGAACCCATCACACACACACACTGGGTTCAGGTCCTGCCTGGATCGCAGGATCCAGACCAGAACCAGTCATCAGGTAGACTCTCCCCTCAGGAGAAGGACAGATGTAATCCATGTCCTCCTCCATCAGAACTGCACAGCAGCAGAACTCTTCCTGTTTTACAGTGTGAAGGTTTTTGGTATGATGCTCTCTGAAGTTTTTTTTGTTTGTATTTCGGCTGCTTTTATTGGATCAGATCTTTACAGCCAACAGCTTCTTACAAGGAACCAATCAAAACATGAGGCTGCAGTGAATTGTCCGACTGAGGATCGTTAGAAGGTAAAGATCCAGGTCTTCTGCTGGAGAATTCTGCTCTCTGCAACCTTTAAGCAGCCATCTTTGTCAGGTTTTTTTACTTTTAAATCAATCTAGCTTGTCTGTTCATGCTGTAGAAATGACCCCCACAGCATCAGACTGCCACCTCCGTGTATCCCCATGGCAACATGCTAATCCACATATTTTATTGAGTGGAACAAACTGCTCATTTTGGTTTCCTCCTCTCAAATGTTTTGTCTTTAAACTGGATTAATTCCAGCTGATTTTAAACCCTGAAAACTCCCTTATTAACGGTTGAATGGTTGGAATTGATTATGATGCCCCAAAATGTAATCATATTTCAGGGATTTAGGAACTTTTTTTTTTAACGGTTTCACTAAAACCGAAAAATGGATGCAATAAAGACGGAGAATGAATGTGTGTGAAATCAGAAGTCTGCTTTTGTCTGTTTTTAATTTAACCTTTTTCTCTTTTAGAGTTTCATCCTGTAACCTCTCCCCCGCCAGCTGTGAACATCTGCCTCAGTCGCCTCTCTCAGCGGATATTTCTCTCCTCAGACTTCCGAACTGTCCTTGATTCGCTAGTCTTTTCTTCCATTTCACATCCTTCCGACTGGATTGTCAGAGTTTATCACACTTGTGCTGAGCTCCTTTAAACGTTGGAGTGCAGTAAGATGAGAGGCCTGAAGGTTATTGGATTCTGCAGTACCGACCCAGTAAATGCAGCAAAATGCAAGGTTGTTTGAAAAGAGGTCATTCTATCAAACCATTCAGGGGCTGCCTGTTTTAGACGTGCATCATTTAACAGCTTCTCTTCCAGGAGGCAGCAGAGTTCTGCAGATTTAGGTTAGGTCTCCAGGCTAGCTCTGACGGTCGAAGCATGAGAGGCAGACAAATTTTGGGGAAGGGGCAATAATTCAGACCGTTAATCATCGAATATGACCTGAGATCATATTGAGATCATATTGTCCTGAGACAGGGAGCTGATCAAAAACTCAGCCGACTCACAGCAGTAATTAAACAAGGAGATCCTTGAAGGCAGTTTCTGACGTCCATTAGTCCGGAGGTCCAGTTCTAGGGCTTTGGGCCAAAACAGAACCACTTAAGAACCACCATCCACCACTGGAGACCAGTTGCGAACCTTCTAGAACTACTCAAAGAAAGATCCAGAACATTTAAAGCCCTGCAGGCCTCACTACCTCACTTAAGGTCAAAGGTCGTGATTCAACAACAGGGAAAAAATATGGCTACAGCTCTAAGGCCAGAACCCCGGCTGACCCAGACCCAAGGTCTCTCTCACTTTCACCAAAGATATGACCTTCCTGCAAGGCTGTGAGTTCCGGAACATCCGGAGTGAAGCTAAGAGAACACAACCAGATCTTTATCCAAACACGGTGGTGGTAGAATGGTGGGTTTGCTGCTTCTGGACCTGGAAGACCTGTTGGAACCATCATCATTCTATTTAAAGGAGCTATCAGTGAAATGTCAGCGCTAGGTGGCGCTGTGGTTCACTGTAGACCAAAACAAGATGCGCAACAAGTGATGTCATGTGATGTCACACCTAAAGGGCTGTGTGAAACTCCCGCAGCAGTGTGTCGCAGTTAGCTTGTCGCAGATATTTTGGATTTATGTCCAATTTTGAAGCTTGGTCTGCGCAATGTTATTCCATGCTACAACGCAAGAGGGACAATCACGAACTAGTTAGGATTATGGGTGTCCATGTGTGCTCGCTGTCCACAACCCCTCATCTAAAGCTGGACGACACACAGTTCAGCAGTGAGGGTTCCAAAGACTGGCCGTGGCGCTGCCTGTTTTGGCTTCGGGTGCGAACGAACAGACCGTCGCACAGAGCTACAAACTAGCTTCCTCTACGGTGTCTGGGACAGTTTCTGAGGTGTGCAGGCGTTCTGAATGGCACAACAGCCAGAGGCTGTTTCTAAATATGTGTACTTGTGCATTCTCATGTGCTTGTGTACTCGTGAAACGTCATCAGCTTCAGCCCTAGTACTGTTCCAATTCACAAGAACAAGACCAAGAATGGAGAAAGTCCCCGGATGTTGTTCTCGCCCCTCCCTCTTTACCCATCATGCATCAGAGCAGACTTGTCCATTCTTGAGATTGACAGCTGTCCCAGCATGCACTGCAGCAGCAGCTTCCAATGGAGCGCTCAAAGAGCTCAGAGTATTAAGTTAAAAGTTTTTTCTTTTCTGTTGACATTGTTCAATAAAAATACCTTTTAAGATTATTTGAGGCATGAACATTATACTTTTAAGCGTTACTATGTGGCCAGTTTACTGATTTAATGCGTAATTTAAAAAACATTTCCAAAGTTGAGAAGACCACGGCAACCAGCGTACCTAGGAGGCTAATGGCTGCCAGGGCTAACGTTAGCACGTCTGCAGCAGCCCTCTCTCTGCATGGCCATGTGAAGGACTGCTGGCTCTGATGGAGGTTTTTTGGTTTTATTAGGCAAAACGTTAATTTGATTTCTGTTTATCTGACTGTGTTCATTATTATTCCCCCACTAAATGAAAAAGACAAGAATTTATTATTATCTAGAGGCTATTAATAACAGGAGGTGAAATGCAGCTTCAGACGAGCTGAACGTGTGGTGATGTCATCAGTACGCTTCCGTTCCTATTGACCCATATTGATGCTGCATGCTCCAGTTCTCCCAGAGTTCACACTTTCCCGTGTTCTTCTCAAGAACATACTTGGCAAGGACACGAGTCCGTACTTGCGTTCTTCTGAATTAAGAAACGGCCAAAGTTTCTGCCATTAGGTACCAAACGGCATAGCGTAGGGTGGATGTAGAATTGTCCAATCAGAGGCCTCCTGTCTGCACCTACAATTTTAGGGAGGTGCACCAGAGTGTCTGGGAAGGGGTGGGGGCATATTTGCGTTAACTGCGACACACACAAAGACGACCTGGTTTCTGAGCATAAACCAGGCTAAAGAAGATACCTTCAGGTCTTCATATATCTTTCCTCCCAATACCTGAATGAATTATGGGATGGAACATCAGGTTCTGGAGGGTCAGGGATCAGGTTGCCTTTCCCTCATTACCTCAAATCACCTTTTAAGAACTGCTCTGACATTAACATCACTTTGATGAATGGAAACTGCTGATATTCTGATGGTTCCTTACGGTTTTTATCCTCCTGAAGCTGGATTCATTCACTGCCTGGGTATGTAGTAAAGCATATGCTAACTTCCTGACTGCTAGGCGTGTTTCTGCAGAGATGGGACATGGCTTGATCGCTAAAAATACCTCGTGGGCCGCATTCTGTCGTCAGCGGAGAACCGCACAGTCCTTTAATGAAAGTAGGGTAGCTCCCCAGGCCCAGCCATCCACTGGTGGTGTGATCCATATTTTATTAATAGCCTAGCGTTCGTCTGATTGATACTGTAGCTTTAAAGTGAGTTCTGCAGCACAGCTAGGTGGGACTGGGGGCCGCTGAGAGCTACCAGCACACAAATCCTTCAAGACCTATTTATTTTCAGCCTGATTAGAGGCGTTTATAGACCAGCCAGGTTTTGTCTGAGACTTGTGTCAGCTGCTAAGTGGCTTATATCAGCTCTACAGAAACCAGGATTCGGCCATCAGGTTTGAAATATTTATGAGGACAAAAGATAGGAGCTGAAAAGGGATGGAAGACAGAAGCAAGGAAAGGGAGAGAAGGAAGCCGAGGAGGGATGTCTGAGAAAAAGACAAATTGATTCAATAGTGAATTCTGGGACAGCCAGTGTGAATTTATAGAACGGTGGTGCCGTTAGTTTCAGCCAAAAACGGATCTGTTGTTAAAACAACCTTGAGGAGACAGAAAGAAAAAGCCACATTCAGAATAAAAGGGACTTGAGTCGATGGTAAAACATTCGAAACGTTCAACAAGCACAGAAGAAAGCATGTGACCGACAGCTGGACATGGATCCTGTGACAGCGACAGCTCGGGGGACGAGGGGAGAGTTTTACCTCCTCAGCACACGGGACCACAGAGGGGGAGGAGAGGCGGGGGCATGGCTGAGATCAGGTGGGAGGAAATGCTAATGGGATGGAGTGATCAATGAGGGAAACACTTCTTGTTTCTACGGTTTCACTGGAACGCCTGGTTAGGTCCCTTTAAATGGAAAAATACAGCTGTGAGCCTCAGATTCGCTTCTGTGGAGGCCAGCTGTGAACAAGTGGCTGGATCCTTCCTACCATTGCCTGAGCGGGAGGCGGGATGGGGTGGGGTTGCATCTTCATCACTGGGAAACATGGCTTATCGTCATCAGAGGGAATATTAAAGCAGAGATGAGTTAAAATGACATCCTGCAACCAGACAGTGCCACATCTCCACCCTTAGAGACGACTCTACCCTCCAGGGCGTTACTGACCGATTAAAGCATATGCTCTACGGTTTTTATTGTTACAGGCAAAGTAAGGAAAGGGTAGCTCCGCCCACTTTTTGCAGCTAGAGCAGCAAAGATGCGTCAACCTCGCATCAGAGCTAAATTTGTACAAGCATCAAAAATGAATCAGCACGCGCGTTTTTGCTGCTCCTGCCGCTTACGTTCTGAACGTAGCATCAGAGAGATCAATTAGAACCAGTTCAGACTGGATGAGCGATACGGACAAGCTCAGCTCAGCTGAAATATTAGGTACCGCCCGACTGATTAGACATCTTGTTAACGAGACGGTTGGTGTTTTTGAATCTACCCTGCAGCACTTCCTCACAGCGCCACATGTTCCAATTAAAATGGCGGAGGAAGCTCCTTCTGACGTTCAGATTAGAGTATGAGATTTTGCCACACTGGAAGTCTTGATCTGATTTCTTTAGGTTTTATTGTTCTGCAGCTTTGCAGCGAAGCCTTCCTCACAGAATCACAGGATCCTTCCAGAAAGTAAAGGTCTGATGACTGGAGCCCTGAATAATAACCCTAACAGCATCTGATTGTTTATTTATTTAGAAAAACTACAAAAAAAATGTGTGTTAGTGTTTTAAACTGGAACAGTTCAACGTTATTTTGGAGTATTGGTTTGATTTATGTAAAAAAAAAAGATGAAATTCACTTTTTTTTACTTCAAAACAACAACAAAACAATCTGTTTTCCTAGAAAGCAGACAAAAAAAAAGGTTGATGATGAGCTGGACATTGAAAGTGTCTGAGTGTGGGAGTGAAGAGCTTCATACTGACTTCCAGTGGGGTTCAACTGGAAGGGGAACAATGTGGATGGCAGTGGGAGGGTCGGGGGGAGAAGGGGGAAGGAAGGGGTGAGGTGGAGAAAGTAAGGAGAGAAAAAAAGAAAGTGGTGGGGAAAAGAGATACCCAGCGAGACAAGGAAGCAGCAAATGTGTGAGAGCGAGCAGGAGAGACGTGGCTCCAGTTCTGCAGCGGGTCGGAAACCGGATCTGAGACAATGTTCCTGTGAAGGTGGGCGCCGGGTCACAGCGCTGCATATGTTGGTCAGCCATTACTTCCTGCTCTACGGGTTTATTGGCTTAAAAGATCTTTGTCCAGAGATACTAACCAGTTAAAAAAAATTGCAATAATCACGTCTGACCAGTAGGAGGCAGCAAAGTTAGTATCAACCTAATGAAGAAACTGGAGGGGGAAAAAAAAGAGAAAAAATATAAAAAACAGTGAAGAGGTTCTTTTTTATATCAGCACAGGAAAAAGAATATGAAGAAAACGGATTAGGCTCATTCAACGGTTCTGGTTCTGTTCTTTTTTTTTAATTTCATCAGTGTTAAAGGGTTAAATCTGCTTCAATAAGGATCATTTCCTGCAGACATCCTCTGGTTCCTGCAGCTCGTTTCAACCACGAAGCAGGGGTTCCATAAAAGTTAACAAACAATCCAATTGACTTTGTTTTTAAGTTTGAAGATGTTTTGCTTCGCATGTAGGGACTTCAAAATGTCAGCAATAGCGTTGAGTTCCAGGCTTTATAGAATGGACCAAAAACAAAGCCTTGTTTTGGCTTAGAAAACATCTAAATTGCACCTGACGAATGGGTCCGTCCCTTTGGAATGGGGGTCGTTTTGTTTCTTTGGCAACATTCACACCGCAGCCTGAAGTAAACCAAATCCGATTTTTTTGCCCATATGCGACCTGGATCCGATCTTTTCATGGCAGATCCGAATTTTTTCCAATGCGACCCAGGCCACTTGGCTATGTGGTCCTGAATCCGGAACATACGAATCTGATCTTTTCAAATGCGACCTGTGTGTGAACGGCCAGGTCGTATTCATCCCACCTGAACGCCATTAGTAACCGATATAGGTCACTATTATGCGCCTTGCTACGGAGAAGCTACAAGAAAAACAACAGGCATGGCAGACGATGATGTGCGGAGAGCAGTAGTTATGTTTAAACATATTGAAAAGATTGAGTTTTTAATGGTTGGAAAAGGCCGCTTGATGCTTACTTCCGGAAAAAAAAAAAGAACACGCTGGCCTGTGATGTCATTGCGTCCTCTACTGCGCATGCGGGGACACTTGCGCGCTGTATGACTACAGTTCCCACAGGATATCACATATAAGTCGCATATATTTGGAATTATGAACGGCAACGCGAAAAAATCGGATTTCACAAAAAAATCGGAATTGAGCATCAAGGCCTGCAGTGTGAATGTAGCCTTTGTTAGCCTGCCGCCCGAGACCTGTCTATGTCTCTGAAAGGGGGGCCGTTAAAGGGAATTGTTGGCCTAGCTGAATAGGCGAGGTCTTCTGTTCCCCTGTAAAGGGGTTGGGATTGCGATGATAGCGGGAAGGAATCAACTCAACCACTGAATTGCAGGTTATCCTCCTCTGTTGGATGGCTTCCTTCACACCCCTCTCAAACCACCTATCTTCTTTGTCCAAAATGTGAACATTCTGGTCCTCAAAAGAATGTCCTTATTTTTGGGACTAAAAAAGCTTCCTGGATGGGAAGCGAAACGTCTTCAAACTCAGAAGAAATAACCAGTGGATTGTTTTTCTTTTACTTTTCTGGAATAAACCCATCATTCTCACTGATGTGTTTGTCTCTTCCATAAAGAGCAGAGCTGTGGTGTGAATGCCTCTCAGCCTCCACCTGAGACATGGGTCTCTGCAGCTCCTCCCCAGTAATAATTAAGTCTGAAAGGATAAAATTCACCTGATTATTTAAAATTTCCTTGCTTTTTTTTTTTCCTCAGCCAGTGAAGTGCAAGTACTTTAATCAGAAAGCATCTGGATGTTTCCACTTTGTTTTATGTAAACAACATTAAGTAATGAATCTGTAATCCTCACTCAGATCTACTGGAAACAAGGCTTTGGTCCTGTCATAAAGGACCGGACAACTAGACTGAGGATGCATGCTTGGCAAAACGGCAGAGTTGATGTTAGTTTCCAAGTAAGGAGACACAGAGAGGACTATGGTCCTCCTTTTCTCTGATCATTGCTTTCTTAGTCCAGCGGTTCAGTCTAGGCGGACCTCATTGTCTTAGGATGTTTGATTGATCAGAGCTCTGGGAAACCTTCAAGTGTTATAGAAATATTTAGTTTATGTATTTTATCCCTAACCGTCCAGCTGTGGGGAAAACTATCATGTTTAACTCCTCCTATACGGAACAGTGAGCAACTAGCAGCTCCCACGGAGCATCCAGGGGTTAAAGGTCATTTCTAGGGCAACCAGAGGGGCCGCTCTGGTTCTAAAGACTTCATTCACACTGGGATCCTGAAGTGTTCTGCTGGTTTAGAGCATCTAGTTAATGAAGATGGTTGTGGACGCCCAGTTGGAGCTTCTGCCCTTCTGGTTTCAGGCTAAGGTTTGTTTGTCCTTCCTGTGGATTTTCTCCTGGCTAAATCTGTCTTTAGATGTTATTTAGGATGCATGATGGAGCTAAAGTCAATTAGAGGCGTAGAGAAGAGAGGAATTATTCTGATGGATCGGTCAGAGATGGTCATTAGCATCATTTATTCCTCAGATGTTCAAAAATAACAGATTAAAAAAAAATTAAGGTTTAAGCTTAAAATTAAACATGTTTAGTCAAATTTCAGATTCAGATTAAATGACTGTGGTAATCTGGATCAGATTAATTTTAGGGCTGAATGAAGCTGTAAGTAGGGATGTCATTAATCAACCTTCCAATCCCAGTCTCCATTGTCTCAGAGCCGGTTTTCACTTCCTCTCACCAACCAGCTGCAGCTGCTGGAGGACGTTCAGCCAGTTCCTGACTGCAGGAGGAGCAAAATCTGTGGATGGGAGCGAGTCAGAGCGGCGGGTACCTCTGCTGAGCCCGTCGGGCCCCCGGAGGATCCGGCACTCCTCGATCTGTCCGAACGCAGAGAACATGACCCGGATGTCGTTCTCGTTGCACTTCTTGGAAACCATGCCGATGAACAGCTTCCTGTCTTCCACAGCTGGAAGGAGAAGAGCAGAGACATGGATTAGGACACGATGTGGGTTAGTGGACAAGTTAAAGGAGGGGGGGTTAAAAAAACTGCCACTGTATCCAGGGGCGGATTTAGGAAATTTGGGGCCCTAGGCAAAGACAGGCAGGGGCCCTCTGAATTGAGAAGACAACACATAAAACATCCCCATTATACAGATGCAGAATTTTTAATAAAATAGACATCCATTATTTGTTCTAGGTTTTGTCCCTCTCTTCTTGTTCCTTTTCTTCTTGTTTTCCTCTCTATGTTTTGAACTCAGCTGACTTTTCATGCTGTCTCTAAAGGAATGAAAGATTATTTTCCAAGCACTAAGCTCACTTAGCTGATTGTTTTTCCAAAATGGCGACGGCAAAAGCAATTGACCCAGTCCTTCTTTTCACTGTAGACAAGCCATGATCTGCTTCTCTGTTCTCCATTTTTCATTTGGATGAAATAATAGCTGCATGAATCATGACAGCAGACAAGATAGAGGAGAGCAGGAGGCGGGTTACCAATCTACTACGCTCTGGAGAGCAGAGTTCGCTGCTTTTAGATGTTGTCTCCAAAGTCTCCAATAGCAGAAAAAAGTAAGCTAGATTTGATGCTAGGCGCTTTTATTGTAATCAAAGTGCTAGAGGGGTCTGAAAAGTATGCTAAATTTAACAACAAAAAAGCTTAAGTTGGCAGCTTAACACTGCTCTTTGCATCGTTTTGTTTTCAAATGGTTTGCTGCTGTCTGTTTGGACCTTTCTGAACATGTGCAGCAAATGGACTGATCCAATATGGTGGACACTGAAGGGGGGGCTGAGACACACTTAATATTATAAGCGTTCTAATGGCATTTTAGCCAAAGGATTTTTATCAAAAAACATAATTAATGTGAACAAATAAGGATTAGTTGTATTAACCACACATGTAAAAAGAGTTTTATGGGGCCCCCAGGAACTTGGGGCCAGAGGCAACTGCCTAGTATTGCCTAATAGTAAATCCCCCCCCAACTGTTACAGTAGCAGCTTTTTGCTGCATCTTCATCTCCAACGGCTGAAACAGTGACGCATTTACTCTATGTAAACCTGACAGTAACCCGTTAGAACCGGGTCAGAACTCAGAACAAATAAAAGTGTTAGAAACCAAATCAGAGAATTAAACAAGAGAAACAGACTTCCTGTGCATCACCCAGTCCCTCCTCTTCGTCTTGAACCCCCCCGGCGCTGCCCGGTAGCGGGGCAGCCGGGCTCAGCGTCCACGCCTTCATACAGCATTCAGCGTAAGGTTAATCCAATTCATTTTTAATGAGGAAACTGTCAGCTCTTTCCGCGAGGCCGAGCAGATAAGCGCTCCGTTGCTCTCTGGGAAATCAATAGTGCACTTGTTTATTTTGCTGTTTGAATCGTTTGTGTGTTTAAGGAAAAAAAAAACAAAAAAAAACAGAAGCAACAACAAACCGCCGGGATTGGCTGTCGAGATAAGAGGCGCTTCAAAAGGCTCTAACTGCTCCGTAGGCAGCGTGTTGGTGTGTGTGCTCATCACTCCAGAGGTGATTAGCACGAGTCTAACAGCAGCGTAATTAATTTACTCTGCGTCGATAGAGAGGAAGGAGAGCAGATATCCTCACAACTGCCTGTTTCTGTTTTCGGTGCGAGGCGTGCCGGCAGGCGGCGAGGCGATAAGGACCCATGAAGACCCAGGGAGCGTTGCATTGTGGGATACAGCAGAGGAACGGGCTGGTTTGAACACATCAAGGGACTAAACTAGAACCACCAAACCTTTAGGGGGGAAAAAGAAAAAAAAAAGTCTTTCTCCTCTTTCCCACGTCCTCCGCTGACTAAACTGATAAAGCTGGCAGCAGCCGTTCGTCACTCTGAAAGCAGATCTAACAGCGGGTTTATTAAAGGTCGTTACCGTTTAATGGATGGATACGTGTCCCTCATCAGGCTCCATATTTCACCCTTCCAGCTGTGAGCCGGAGCGTCTTTATTGAGTTCCAGCGTCCTCGCCCCGACGGTTATGTCTTATAAAGTCACATTTGGCCATATTTCAGTGGAGCGGATGATGGCTTTTCTACGGTTTCCTTTTTTTTGGGTTTTTCCTGCAGAACATGGGGGATCCTGACGCCACTCCTCTGCCAGATAAAAACTCATGTTAAGTTGTGCTGAGGCCCCCAGGATTAAAACGGCCCCCTCTTATTTCCAGTTATGATTTTACAGCATCTATTATCACGTTCTGCTCAATTACTCAGCTTTAAGGGTCATTTCATCAAAATTACAGAAGCTCCCATTTTCTGCTCTTACCCATGCAAATAAATCGGCTTTAATTTGCCAAAACTTCTGCTTTCTGTCACTGATATCTATATTCAGCCCCAATAAGTTAATAAGGGGTCTGCTGTTTATCCAACCAGAGTAATCATGCATCTGTTCTAGTAAAGTTTGCCCTTAATATTCTTTTAAACTCTGGGCACATTAAAATGAAAAATTCTCTGTAATTTCTGAGCAGCAGCAGGATGCAGATCAGAAACTCTAAATTCTGCATCTACAGCCTCTCTTACTATTATATGCAGAGAATATTCCTCTTTATATTTTGTAAGCGTTTAACCATCGACCTCTAAACTCACTGAGACGGTTTGTCCATAATATCAATGAGCAGACGGCTCAGAATCTCTGGCTCTGGGTCAATCTGCTTTGGTTCTGATGTAGAGATCAGCATCTGCTAGACTCCATGAAGCTAAAGACCACAAAACGTAAGAAGAACCTTTTTAGGTAGGAACCATGTAGAACCTTCAGAACCAAACCAGGTGAGGCAGCATCTTCAGAACTGGAACAACTTGCCTGAAATCCAAAAAAAGTTTTTTTTTTTTTACTTTTTTTGGAATTTGTTTGTCTTTCCTGTGGATTTTCTCCTTGTTAAATCTGCCATTAGATGTTATTTAGGATGCATGATGGATCTAAAGTCAATTAAAGGTGTAGAGAAGCTCTTTTGTAACCCTGCTTCTGTCTCCTTGAACCCCAGTGGGCCTCAGCAGATGGCCGCTCACACCGAGCCTGGTTCTGGACTACGGGAGGTTTCCTGTTAAAAGGGAGTTTTTCCTCTCCACTGTCGCTACAAAACATGCTTAGTGTGAGGGATTGCCTTCTGTGGATTTTCTCCTGGTTAAATCTGCCATTTGATGTTATTTAGGATGCATGATGGATCTAATGTCAATTAGAGGCGTAGAGAAGAGAGGAACAGTGTATTCTCATTATCAGTTCGTATGAAATCGTACGAAAAGTTCTGCACAGTAATTTCATACGTTTTGGACGTTTTTTTCGTCGTATTTCGTTGTGTTTTTACGTCTTTTTACGTCTTGCCTATCCTTGCGCATGCGCATCTTACGCACCTTTCAATAACATAGAATTTAACATACAATTAACCCTAACCCTGACCCTAACCCTAAGATACAAAACAGCAAAGCAAACCTAGTTAGAGACATCAAGAAGTAATTATTGCACTGTTTTTCCCAGTTTTACGTCCCGTCCGCGGATCGCTTTTCTCGTCCCGTCATGCTCATGGCGCGATGTAAGAAAGATCTGTTTTTCGAGGAAAAACGTCCAAAACGCGTACGAAATACTGTGCAGAACTTTTCGTATGATTTCATACGAACTGATAATGAGAATATGTTGCGAGAAATTATTCTGATGGATCGGTCAGAGATGGTCATTAGCATAATTTATCCCTCAGATGTTCAAAAATAACAGATAAAAAAATTCTCTCCATTGATATAAAAGTTTCAGGCAGTTTATGTTTGTAGAAAATGAAACAGGTTTAGTCAAATTTTAGATTCAGATTTAATGACTGTGGTAATCTAGATCAGATTAATTTTAGGGCTGAATGAAGCTGTAAGTAGGGATGCCATTAATCAACCTTTAGATCCCAGGAAGTCAGAAAGCAGACTGGAGATTGTTTCCAAGTTTGAAGACGTTACGCTTCCCATCCAGGAAGCTTTTTCAATTAAAAATGTCTGAAATAGAGTTGAGTTTAAGGTTTTGTGGACCTAAAACAAACCCTTAGCAAAAAGTAGTATTATACTTGAAGTAAATTCTATTAAGAATACTTAAGTTCTCTAGATTAAGCTGCACAAAGTAAATGCCGAACACGGTACTTTTTAGTGTACTTGAAGTATTACTAAAGTAATACTTCTCTGAACTAAATTCAAGTACACTTGACTATCCTGTTGTTAAGTATATGAAATATAGTTTAAGAATACGTAAACTCTAAGTGCACTGCTTGATTTTAAGTATGAAATTAGTGCACTTTTGGTATGCTTGAGATAAACTACTTTTTGCTCACATATGGACCTGCGGCAAACTATTACTGAGACTTGCATTCCTCAAAGCTAAAACAAGGCTTTGTTTTAGGTCCACTCTATAAAAACCTGGAACTCAACACTGTTTCTGATATTTTTAAATATTCCTTCTGTTTAGCCAATCTGTAGTTAGATTGAATAAAATGCATTTTTTTTTTTTGGTTGTGGGGCAGCTGGCGGCCCCCCTTACCCAAAGGGAGCTCATACTAGCTAACAGGTGGGGGCTAGCCTTAGCACTAGTGCAAGTTCATGTTTCATTGAGCAAAAGAACTCAATGGAGGAATCTTACGCCATTTATCACACCAAGTGTTCAAAGAGAACAATGTTGGAACAAAAATCTGGGTACAACCACTTACAAAATCCGGCGCATTGTTTTTTATCCAGTTAGCTGTAATAGCGACTAGCCATAAGAACTGATGATACTGAAGCTAAAACTATGTATAAGTAGAGCAATAACTTGCGGGAGGAGGAAATAGATTTATAGCTTTTAGAAACAGAAATTTTATTTTTCTAAATTTTTGGAAGCTCTTTGCATTTGGAAGCTATTCCTTTTTTCTTAAATAAACATATAAACAAATCTATTTCATAACTATTATTGAACTGGAACCTGAGTATAAGTTTCACAAAACCGAAATATGAACTGGTATGATAAAAAAAATGCATTTCTTTCTAATTAGTTGTATCCTCCTTGTTTAATCTTGACACTTTATTGAAATAATAACTCTGTTTGATGTTGGATTATTCTTAGAGACCCTTATCATAAAGCTGTATTCAGAGTACAAAAACACTAATTTCATACTTAAAATCAAAAGTCTTAAAGTTTACTTTTTGGTAACTATATTTCATATACTTTACAATAGTATAGCCAAGTATTACTTGACTTATACTTTCGTAGAGAAAGAAGTCTATGGGTAACTTGACCAATAAAATGCCTATACTTTAATACTTTGAATCTTGTACTTGTCTTATGGTATGTGTGCTTTTTCTTATTTCTGCTAAAAGTACTAATACGTATTAGCTGCGATGCGGTAGAAGCAATGAAGAAAGATCAAGTCATTGACTCATGCTTATACTTGTATTTTTACTACACTTGTTTTCAGGCACTAACCCTATTGATCTTAAACTTTCATATTCAAGATCATATAGTGCTGGTGTTTAAAGTTTACAGGGTATTGATTTGCCTATGTAATTTATTTATCTTTGTGTAACTTAAAACATACAAATATACAGAGAAACATTTGAGTCACGTTATTGGTCAAGTTCTAGTCTCTCTCAAAAGCATTTGGCATAGTAAAGAAATTTACCAATAAGCACATGTATTGTTTGTATATTTGTTTTGCATAGCTTAAATTGTTGAATTTCTTTCTAATGATGTCAGGAGGATCATTACCAAGAAATACAAGTATTTAAGCTATTCAAAACAACTAGATGAAAAGTCATAGGCATATTGTTTCTTTGAAGATATTTTGTTCCGAAAATGTGCACTTTTCTAAGCTTCTTTTGAAAACTTAGGACTTCAGTTCTAAGTTCTTATTCAGTCCTTATCTTGACTATACTATTGTAAAGATATATGAAATCAATTGCAGTCTTTAATTTTTGAAAAAGTATGACTTTATTGTTTTTACACTGCCATATTTTAATGTGTGAACATTTTAGTGCACTTTTGAAACCTAAGAACGGTTTGAATTAAGAGAAGCTTTTTTATTTTGATATGCAGTCTGTAATAGTTTAAGATGGCATTTAGAAAAAAAAAACCTATATGTTATATAAATAAACCAAAGTTATCAAGATACTGTCTTGTAATTGTATAAACATATTGCATTATAACTACATTATGGGGTAACTGTAAGGATATGATATCTGATGTGCTACAATATGGTCAGTGAACTTAAGTATACTTATACAAATTAAAATAGCAAAAAATAGTATTTTTAGTTTCAGTAAATCTTGAATGTGGCCAAATATGGACTAGCAGTATATAAATTGGTTATATTGGCAGGATATTGAAGAGTATACTGGTGGTATATTTTAAATATACTTCAACAAACTAAAATGTGAACCTACAAGTATACTTTGTAAACTTCTAGTATATAGATTAGTGTACTTGCTTAATAATTTTAAATGTATACTTTAGTAAACTTAAAATGATCTTGGAACAGTATACTATCAGTATACCTTTGTAAACTTAAAAATGTCCCACTTTAGTTCGAAGAAGTATTATTTTAGTATACTTCAAGTGCACTAAAAGTACATAGCCCGAGTATACTTTCTAAACATATACTTATACTTAAGTATACTTAATATAATTTACTTAAAGTATACTGCTTTTTGCTAAGGGGATTTCATGTTGTTGTTATGACGGTGACTGACTGGGAGCTGGCCTGGAGCTGGTCTGCCTGGCAGGGTGCAAGAACCAGTGGTACTTTCTACCTGATACAAATGATGGCAGTTTTGGTTGGAAAAACATGAATACAGGTAAAACATGGACCAGTAAAGAACATTAACGAACACGCCGAGGGCTCAACCCTACAAGGAAAGCAACAAAGAGCAGAAACAGAAAGAGCTTTTTTTCCCCCCTGCCCCCGATTTGGTTTGCATTTTCCTTTCATTCTGAAATCATTATTTTTAATAACTACTCTGTATTTTTGTCTTATGTAAATGCGCCATTAGTGTAGAGTCTCTTTTTGTTTTTAAATGTTTACTGAGGGGCAATAAAGATCATTTCTGTTCAATTTAAAGGATAGTACTCCCCAGCAGATAAACCGCCCGTGGACCAAATGTAGCATCTTTGTGTTAAAGCCTGACAGAAAATCCAGCTCTTGGGTTAAAATGACCCCCTTTATTTCCAGTGATGGTTTTGCAGCATCTATTATCCTGCTCTGCTCCATTACTCAGCTTTAAGGGTCATTTCCTCAAAATTAGAGAAACTCACATTTTCTCCACTTAGCCATGCAAATAAATTAGCTTTAATTGGCCAAATTTCTGCTTTCTGTCACTGATATCTATTTTTTTACCAATAAGTTCATAAGGGTTATAATAGTAATCATACATCTGTTCTGGTGAGGCTAGTCATGAGTTTTTCCTTTTCCCTCATTAATCAAATTCTATGTCCGAGCAGCAGAGAGACGAGGTGAAAACCGCTTTAACCAGACGACATAAAGATGGTTGCATGTAAATACCTTTCAGTCTCATATGTTAGATGCTTTTAATCTAGAAGGTGTCTTTCGGCTCATTAGTAATAAGAAGTATTGAAAGGAGAACTTGAAGGTTAAACTTGAGGCAGAAATAGGTTTGGAATCAACAGAAATAAAATTATCAGAAAAATGAGGGTTTGTTTGTTCTCTGCATCTGTTGAAGGTCTTGTTAAACCGTCGTTAATGACTTTATGATTTCCTTCCAAGAAGCCGGGGCTTCTTCAGAGTTTCTGAAGGTCTCAGAGCTTTTCAGTTGACTATTTCTGCTATTTCACTTATTTTCCCTCCTGTGTTTGTGTGACCGTGACGGCACAGCGGGCCTTGTTTGTTTAAGGACGGTGCAGGATGGAGCCCAGAAACCATTGGAGGACAGAAGATCTTCTCAGGTCGAAGAAACAGGGGATTCAGCAGAAACATAATCCTGGATCCAGGGTGTTGCATGTGGGGTACCACAGGGTGCAGTACTGGGAACCTTCTTCTTAGAGTTAAATATTCCCAGACATTTCTTACTGTCTTTATGCTAATGCAATTTATGTTCTTTCCTAAGCCCACTACACAGCACCTATTAGAGTTGTATGTCATTAGTCCCATTAAAACTGTTAGTTATGATGTCTCCAAATCTGGCCTTCAAGGAAAAAACTCTTCAAAAGGAGTTCTGACCCCAGAGCGAAACATGGTGGTGGCTGCATGACGCTGTGTGGATGCAGGCCATAGTTTATGGAAAATCCAGCAGGATATACCATGAATGGCTTACAGTAGATCATGGCAAATTCTTGGTTGAAATGGCCTAGTCAAAGTTCAGAATGTGTAGCAAGATTTGAAAAGGGAATTTTTAAGGAGATCAGGTCTGGAGAGGATCTAAGCAGCAACTGGAACTTCTGAAAAATGATGGTTCTACTAAATTATCACCAAAACCTGAGCCTGCCTTTAACTTCTCAAGACCGTCCTCCTGCAGGGTTCCATACTTCTGATCACTGAGTTTAATTTATTCTGATTCATAAATTATTGGGTTTGTTAATGGTGTTGCTACTTCTCTGCATACTGCCTTAGACAACGAGGCTCCCATGAAAGAGAAACACTTTATAGAATAGAAAGCTGGCTCCCGGGTTTAATGCAGAGCTGCGCACTCTGAAGCAGAATACTAGGAAACGGGAGAGAAAATGGCGCTCTACGGGAATCCTACCTAGTCTGGAAAAATAGTTTACTGCTTTATAAGATGACCATTCGTAAAGCAAAAGCAGCATATTTCTCCTCATTAATAGTGGAGATTAGGAATAACCCTAGTTATATTTTTAATTCAGGTTACCTTGGCTCACCCAGAGCCATAGCTCTGTTGAACCCTCTATCCCTTCAGCTCTTAGCAGTAATGATTTTTATAGGATTCTTTATAAATAAGATTAATTTTATTAAAAATAAGATCATTAGCACTCCTCTATCTATGATTGGTTTATCTCTGGAGGGTGGGGCAGCATCTGAGGTAGCCATAGAATCTGAACCGGGTTTATACTGCTTTGATCCAGTTGAACTTTCAGAGTTAGCAAAACTATTGTCTTCCTTATTTAAGGAAGTATTCCCTTTACTCTCCTCCGTCATTTTAAATGTGATTAATATATCCCTGTTACAGGGATATGAACCTCAGCCTTTTAAGGTTGCTGAAATTAAACTTTTAATTAAGAAACCGTTTCTTGACCCAGATGACTTGGTCAATAATAGACCTATATGCAATGTAACTTTCTGATCTAAAATTCTTGAGAAAATATTTGCCAAACAAGGCTTAGAACTTTCCTTTTTGATAAGGCTTATAGTTAGAGAGGCTCAGGTTATCCTAAGCTATGTCTATATTTATGCTGCTATAGGCTTAGACTGCCGGAGGACATAGGGTCTTGTGGCTGCCTTCTTGGAGTAATGAGGAACTCAGGGAAATGCTCTGCAGAGGAAACCTCCTCAGAACCGGATCTGAATACATATTTTGGGAGAGGGAAGAAGTGAACTGCCTATGTTTGTCCAAAACAGACACTGTAAGGTGTAATAGTGAGCTTGGATGCAGCAGTTTTGTACTGGGAGCTACACATCATCAGGATACGACAATTCAACTTTTCACTCACCTCCTTCCAAAGGAGAAAAAAATATATTTATATGGAAATATCAGCATTTCAGCATCTCTGCTCCCACCTTTTCTTTCCCCATTCTCTCTGCAAGTCCAGTGAAGTAGCTATAACCAAGCGAATTCAAAGATGGCCCCTGATGCGTGTGTGTGCGACACTGTGTCCTTGTGGCCACTCACCATTAGATTTCTCACTGTCTGCAGGTTTCATCTGAATAGGGTGATGCATCTGTGGAGACAAAAGAGGGGCAGACAGAAGGAAAACATTAAATATCACCTTGACACATGCATAAATACAGAGCTGCAGAAGGCTTCAGCTCCCTCATGTGCAAATTAAATCTGAATATCATTCAGAGGCAAATGTCAATGCAAGCAAACGCTCCACTTTCTCGTAAACACTTCAGTCCGGAGGGCAGAAGGCGTGGAATCAAACGGGGTCCGCTAGAGCGATCATAAAAGCAGCTTAGAGATGCTAAAATACAAGAGGAAGAAGAAGACAAAGAGGATGATGACGGTCAAGGACGCGGAGATGAAGGGCAAAAACACCCGAGGCAACAAAATGTAGAAATCAGAAAAACGATGCAGACGGAGGACAACATAAACAACTAGCTTAGAAAGAAAACGTTCAGAACCACATTTATCAGTTTCATTCACATAAATTATGTTAAGAGTTCAAATAATTCATTATTCTTTGGTTCATTCTGGTTTTATTTCAACCAATCAAACCTGCTGCTACTTTTTAAGGGGAATCTCTGTCTTCACCTTCAGGCCAGGAAACCACTTTTAAGCTTCGATCTGATGTTTAATCTGAAGTCTGGTTTAGTTAAGCCAGGCATACATTGTACGATTTTTTTCAGCTCATAATCCATGTTCTCACACTGTACGTTTAAAAAGCACATGTGACTCAGCTCCGCGGTTAGATGGCGCTCCTCAGACTCGTCTACCTGGAAGCCAAATGAGTAGAAGAAGAATATGAAACTCGCTAGAGTGAAACGCGCTGCCTTGGCAATTTGTGAAATGTTGTGCTGAAAGCCCTAAAAAGAGAAGACATATTTGGACAAAGACATGGCTGAGCATATGTGGCTACTACGGTCTATCGATTGTATAGAAAGAACTCCATTTCACTGGAACCCCGCCATGCTGCTGTGTTTTTTCATCTGAGAGGAAGAAGAATAATCATTCTTGTTTTTGCGCTGAGCTCAAGATGGTCAAGTGAATTTCAAACATGTTTGATTTACTCCCGACCTTACGATTCCTGATCGGGAGATGGTTGTGAGAGGCTGATCGCTCCTTGTTACCCCCTGTACGCAACACGATCAGGCTGAAAGTTGGGCCAATTGAAAAATTCTCGCACGATTGGAAAAACGGCACATACAGCGTATCCCCAGCTTACGTTAAAGTATTTCTGGTTTATTTTGTTTTAAGATGATTCTTTGAGGTCTTCTAGTTATTGGAAATCATTATTCTGCTTCTGAGCTCAATGTTTGTAACTTTATCCAAAATTTGAACGTGTTGGCCTCAAACTCTGCGTATTTATTCTGCCCAGGCTGCCGGTCAGTGAAGGAGCTTGTTTCCTTACACGATGACCGAACTTTTAATCCGTTTCTGTTTTCCTGCTCTAAGCCAAACTAAACAGCATCTGTTTGAACTGGTCTCCATCGTTTGTTCTTTAGGTTTTCTGAGAGTCTTTTCTTCAGAATAGAATTGCTTGGGCGTGCAGGTGGCACAGTGGTTGGTGTGCACGACCCATGTATGGAGGCCTTAGTCATCGATGCGGGCGACCTTTATTCGAATCCGGCCTGTGGTTCTTTCCTGCATGTCTCTCCCTCTCTCTCATACCCCCTTTCCTGTCAGCCTACTGTCGAAAAAACGAGCCACTACACTGCAAAAACGATCTAGAAATAAGTCAAAATTTCTTAAATTAAGTGAATTTACCCTTAATTTGAGTAGGTAAATAAGATGATTTCTCGAATGAAATTTGTATCTTTACTCTTAAAAATAAGATGATTAGATAATATGAACTTGAAATAAGACAATGCAATAGTTTTTTCTTATTTCAAATGTAAAAGGACATAATCTTCTTCCATTGGCAAAGTGTCTCACTTTCATCCTCAATTCAAGAAAAAGTGTACTTATTTATGAAAAAAATACTCACTTAGATTTCCATTTTTTGCAGTGTAGTGCTGCAAAAACTCAAAAAAAAAAAGGAAAAAAAAGGAATAGAACTGCTTGTGTTGCTCAGTTGCAGCCTTTGCTGTTCATAAAGCTTTTCCTCATTAATGAACATCTGTGCTAAGCCACTTCTGTTAGGGGAGGAGCTTGTATAAGCCCCTCCCCTAATAGGAAGTGTCAGTATTTTACATTGTTCATTTTAATCAATTAATATCAATTATAACTTTTTCTGCATAACCGCCCATGCAGGTCCGTCTTAGTTTGTTATACTTACATTTATAGACAAAAAAAAATGAATTATTACAGAAATCATGGTACGGGAATCCCAGCCAGACCCTCCATCATAAGGACATTTGTGTCCAGCAGGAAGTTGCCCTGCTGATATGGCGCCCTAGGCGGTGAGCCTTGGCGGCGCTGACCAGAAGCCTCCACTGCTCCAGCTGCAGTCAGGTCTGAACTATCGAGCCAATGGTTGAAATATGCTTAAAAACCAAGCAGTTTGCTACACTTCCTTGCCTCAGATACGATCAGGATGAAGTCGTCTCTTATCTGCGGCGTAAATGCCGCCTAATGTTCTCTCTTAGACTCCCATTTTTCTCTCTGATGTGCACAAAGAAGCAGTTCAATAAAGTGTATGATGGATGTGTTTTCAGCAGGCAGATCTTCTTTTATGGAAAAACAAGAAAACACTTTAGCGCTGAGAAGGCTTTGTCACCTCTCTCGCCCTCCTGAACCCTCTCCCTCTTATGTCCCTTTTTTATTCCCTCCATCTCTCTTTCCTTTATGGGAGATTATGTGGCTGTTTGATCTGCGGAGAGACGAATGACAGTGATTCTCCAAATCTAGCCCGGTATCAATCACACTCAGAGTCAAATACCAGCCGGGAGTGTGTGCGTCTGCAGGTGTGTGTGTCCGCGGCAGTGTGTGCGTGCCCCGTCTCACCCATTACGCCCCTGGGCTCAGTCACGCTGTGACAGAGGGCTTTGATCTTCCAATTCTATCACACACCTTTATCCCAACTCTCCCCCCGCCTCGCTCTCTTCCTTATCATCCTCGCTGACATTTTTCCCTCTCTTACTGGCCTGTTTCACACACACACACACCAACACACACACACCTCACATCCGTGGATCAGTTCCACGCTCTGCCTGAAGGGGGCGGGAACAGAAAAAACACTGAAGCAAAGGAGGAAGAAATACAACAAATACCCAAACATTTACAGCCTCTGCTGCTTCTAATGACGTTTCCCCAGATTTACTTTAGTTTAGGTGGGAAACAAAACGATCCTAACTAAATTAACATCTTTTCTCAACCCCATGCATGAAGCTGGTGCTGAACTGGAGAGCTCCTTCAGCGACAGTCTGCTGCTCCCTAAATGCACCAGGGAGCGTTATCACAGATCCTTCCCCCCCAGCAGCTGGAAGACATTATAACCACAACTGTTCCCAACTACCTCAATAAGTAGCTACATTCATGGTCACTACTGAGAACCAAAAAACCAGGCTTCGTCAGAGAAAACGTGCATTACTGGGGGCCGAAGAAGAGTTTTGTAGTACTTTCGAGATGGGTCTTGGTCACCGAGGGCCATTTTGATGGATGCTCGGTCTAGATGCCGGACTTGACCGCATTTGGTCTCGGTAAATGTCTGCGGTCTGGAGCGCTGAGGACTGCTGCATTTTTATTTCAAGACCGGTCAAGACCACAGCAATGGCTCGCTCGCGCTAATCATCAGGGAATATTGTGGTTTCTTTAGATCCTTCTTTTTATTTGGATGCTTGGTTTAAATCCAAGCAATAACCTCTAATGCTCATTGGTAAGAAATGCAGTGAAGGAGATCGGCTCCTATTTTTCAACAAATTATCTGTCTCATAACATATTTCACAACTTGGTGACAGATATGGATTTATTTAAGAAAAGTTATATAATAGCTTTAATCTGTATATAAGAGAGAAACAGAGAAATGATTGGCTTTTTTTTCGAGTTTTACACATTTTACAGAATGTTGCACCTTGTTTTGAAATAGCACATTTAAAAACAACATAAATGTATGTACTGTTCATGAACGGCAGAGAAAATACTATTTTGATCGACTTTGATTAATTGTTTGAAATTCTGTGATTACTACACAGAAGTACTAAATAAAGATGTTAATGTTTAGTCCAGTTCTGTGTGTTAAATATCTAGGTGTTTTTATGTGAATGTGGGTCTTTTAGATACATTTTTGTGATTTTGATCATGTTTCACATTTTATTGTCACATACTGGCCTCAGGTCTTGGTCTTGACTTGCTCTTCGACTTCCCTCTGTCTTGGTCTTGACTTGGTCTCGGACCCTAAAAGTCTTGGTCTTGTTCTCGGTCTCGATACACCCTGGTCTTGACTTGGTCACCGGACCTATAGGAATGAATGCCCTCTGTTCCCCGTCTCGATACACTCTTGATGTTGGTCTTGACTTCACTCTCGACCCTAAAAAGTTCTGGTCTTGCTCTCTCGGTCTTGGATACACTCTGGTCTTCTTGGTCTTGACTCTTGGTCTCGGACCCTAAAGGTCTTGGTCTTGTCTCCGTCTTGACATCTCTCTGGTCTTGGTCTTGACTTGGTCTCGCCCTTAGGTGGTCTTGACCACAACACTGGGAGGAAGCAACTAAACAACAAGGAATTGAAGAACTGCAGAGGTTATCCTGAGCTATCTCTAGTGCACATATTGAGAAACGGTCATAGTGATGGTAGTTTGATGCTTTGGAGCTGATGGTCTGTTTTTAGACCTGGATGACTTGCTGGAATGTCTGAAGATGTGATCTGAAGAACACAAGAACAAGTCCACCTCAATGTGGCCTAATCAAAGTACCGACTTCAGTGCTTGACAGGATGGAAACAGTCTGACGGGTCTGAATGAGATCCTTCCACAGAGAAGAGGTCCAGATTCCTCCATAGAGATGATAGAAGGTCGGCATCAGTTATCCTGCCTAGTTTCTAGGTTTAGGGAGGGAATACTTTTTCACAAAGGGGCTGATATTAGGATCCATCTGTTGACCCATTTTCTCTTTAGCGAGTTAGAAATCAGACAGTGGCGAGAAACGAGAGACACAAGGCTCCTGCATCAACAGAGCAGAGAAGAGAAAAGGGTCATCAGTGCTAGACGGACAGACGGTCAGCGGCCCCGAGGCTGGAGACTCACCACCGTATCAGGAATATAAGGACGTGTGAACCGGGCTTTGTGTCGTCGGTTTGGTTTGACGCCACATCAAAAGGAGGAAAGTCATGTCAAAGAAAACCTGGAAGTCACATCAAGTCTCCTTTTGTTAATCCATTTCAAAGTCTGTCCTCTAAAGGCAAAAAACTCTAAAAAAACAAAAAAACAACAAAAGGCACGACAGCCTCCGCCGCGCTGCCGTCATTCACTGCTCAAAAAAGCTGCCAAAACGCACAGCCGTCCTCCCACACAAACACAAACAGCTCAGGTAGGAAAAAAAGAAAAAAAAAACACGTCTGGCTTTCTCCTCCTCAGGTCTGTCTACCCAGAAGGCCCGGCGGGCGGCTGCGCTGTCGACATGTTTGATCTTGGCGAGCTCCCGCCGAGACCAACAAAGCAAGGCTCTCCTCCGCTATCCCACAATTCCACAGTGCTGTTTCTTCTTGCCTGGCAGGCCCACAGCCGCAGCCTGCCATTCATTATGCGCTCAGCGGGAACCCGGCAGAGCTACTAAAGTCCTGGCTGTGCACAGGCGCGCCGAGGAGCAGGACCCAAAACTTCCCCACGCAAAGCCATGTGTGCTGCCTCACCGCTGCGCCGCCATTCTGCTGGAAAAATACAGACCTGTCTCTTCAGTGGGGGGGTGTGCTTCCTGTTTACCTGCAGGAGGTCACTCCGACTCTGAACCGAGCGCCTCATGGGAAAAACCTCCATGGAAATGATTCTTCTAAGCACACTAAGCCGCTGCGTGATAATTAATCACAACATGAATTTTTTGAAAAGAAGGGGCAGCTGATCAGTTAATAACACAAAGCTGAAAACACTGTCATTTCCTGATGTTTGATTCTAATGAAGTTTAAGTTTCTGGGAGCTTAAAGGAGCTTATTATCGGCTCAGGACGCATCTGAGCTGCACTTCATCTCAAGTGTCACCGTTTGTTTTTCAATCATCTGCAGTAGGATAAATGTTAAACGCACACCTTGGAAAAATCGATTAGGATTTCATTTACATACTAATGTGCAACCTGAGTCCGCTGCTCATTAATGAGCCTCCATGTTGTTTCTGTCTCTGAATCTGAGCTTCTTTTATCTGGATCTGTGCTGCTTGGACTCAAAGACCAGACTGAGGTTTCTGATTTCTGCACCAACATGGCTGCGGATGAACCCTTATTCTATGCTCAGACTGCAAGCAGCAGGAGCAGCAAAAACACATGTGCTGCTTCATTTTTGATGCTTGAACAAGTTTATTTCTGACCGGCGGCTGGAGCCTCTTTGCTGCAAAACCTCCCGACGCAATATGTGGTGTATCCTGTTTAATGCAGGGAGGAATGCCCCAATCTTTATATTGGAGAAACCAAACAACCTCTCCACAGACGCATGGCACAACACAGAAGAGCGACCTCCTCAGGATAAGACAGGTGGTTTTAGAGGACGTGAAGGAAGCCAACTATGTTAAGAAAGAAAAACAAAACTTAAACTGAGGTGGTGGACTCAGATTTTAGCTTTCAAAAACCTACAATGCAGCAATTGAGTTGACTCCTTCCCGCTATCATTGTAACCCCACCCCCTTTACAGGGGAATAGAAGACCTCACCTGTTCAGCCAGGTCAACAATTCCCTTTAACGACCCCCTTTCAGAGACATGGACAGGTTTCGGATATTACAGGCTAACAAAGAAACAAAATGACCCCCATTCCAAAGAATTGGACCCGTTCGTCCATTTCAGTTTGCATGTTTCTGAGTCAAAGCAAAGCAAAGCTTTGGTCCACTCTATAAAGCCTCAAACTCAACGTTATTCCTGATATTTTGAATTGCATAAGCTTCCTGGATGGGAAGCGAAATGTCTTCAAACTTGGAAACAAAATCCAGTGGATTGTTTTTTAAACTTTTTTTGAAGCATCTTTGCTGCTCTAGCTGCGCCATGGAAAAAGTGGGTCTGATGCGCAAAGGTCGGAGCTACTGTATCCTTTCTTTGTAACAATGGCAGCTATATTTGCAGTGATCAGTGGGTAAAAAGCAGTTTTAATGTTTTTAAGTGAAAAAGTTCACCAGAAAACTTCCTCCATGAAGTCAGTTCATCCAGATTACCATCCTGCCTTCAAATATAATTTCTGTTGGAGCCGCTCAGACCCCCGTGGAGCTCTGTCACTGGGAATCCCGTTCTGGCCCGGTTGCCTCTTCGCGGTTTTCCGCTACTGTTCGCAGCGGCTGGAAGAAGACGTTAGCGTTTTTCAGGTACGTAATTCAAACTGCAGGCAGCAGAATAATCTAATCGAACATATTTTGCTGGCAGGTTTCATCATTTTAAGTTAATTTAGGCGTTAATAAACTGTTTCAGAGCAGTGATCATAGCTCTCTGCATCAGCAGCACTGTGTCCGTCTCCCTGCCAGCTCCCAGATCAGCTTCTCTGATCTGATTGGTTGATGTGGCGCATCCAGCAGCAAAAGTTTAATTTTTCCAACTCGAGCAGCTGCTGCTTCTGAAGCGCGTCAGATGCTCAAAATGCGCCGCGCCTTGATGCGCGTCAACCATTGACTTTGCATGTAAACTAGCAGCTTGTGCTGCCTCTTCTGCTTGCAGTGTGAACGTAGCGTTATCCTTCAACTCTGATCAACATCTACAGCAAACGCTCCGTCATCCTGGATGGAGAAAATCTGTCTTTAAACCTGGTCTAATGTTCTCAGATCTTTTTCAGTATGATGCTGGTGCTTAGAAAGGTCAGAGGTCATGCTTCTGAAGCTAGAGGAGCTACTCTGGATTATGCTGGGAAAAGCATGAGTGTGTTCTGAGTGAGGATGCAGCATCTGTGCACCCTGTGCCGGCCGCTGGCAGCCTCCAAGCTCAGAAAAAGCTTCTGCCAAAATCTGGACGCAGACTTCCTGCGTCCCGCTGCACAGAAGGCAATCTCACCCACGTTTTTTCTCCGTCTGCTGCACCGAAGGTGTGAGGGAGCGCCGCTGGGTCAGAGTCAGACAGATGGTCCTCACAGCCGGGTCTCAATATCGATGACGGAGACGGTAGCGCCACACACACTCAGCTCGAAGGGGAAAAACACCCAGCAAGGCGTGTAAAGCACACGTATGACCTCCAGACAGTCATCACAGCTGATGGAGGAAACACCGCCGCTCCTTCATCTTGTCTCCTTCAGGAGAAATCAGCATTTATTCACTGGAACATGTTGCATCTGTCCTTTAACATGATTTTAAAGCAAACATGTTAAACTAGTTCAGGAGGTTTGATGTCATTTAATAAAGCGGGTAATAATAATATAATATAATAAATTCTTTGGCCAGAATATTGACATACATAAGAAGATTTTTCTAAAGTTCCAGTTTGATCCTTAAAACCATTTTTTAATGGTTTTATGAGGCAGAGCAGCTGACCTGAAACCCACAGAGAGAAGCTCTGCTTTACAGCATTCATTACACATTTGGTAAATCAACTTAATTAAAATGATACGCTCTCAAAGACATTGTACGGTGAAATAAAGATTGTTTGCATATTCTCAAACCAAAGCTTCAGATCAGGAATAATTGTAAAGAAATAATAAATAAAGTTGAGAGGTGTTTCTAGCTGAAAGTATGCTGAAGTATTCTACATGCATTTCAATGGGACAAAAAAAAAACGCAGGAAAAGCTGAACATCGCGAAAACTACAAAAAATATCTTTACCAAAAGATATGGCATAATTCTCTTGAACAAGCTGAATGTTTTGATACCAAAATTGTTGAAATAAAAAAAAACAAGTGGGAATGCGTGAGCATTTTCCCACTTGATAGCAATGCAAGCTAAGACTATTAGCCTCATCTGATCTACATGAGCTTTCAGGTTTCACTCGCTGAAATCAGTCTGGAGACTCTCCGTTAAAAAATTTGGAGCCCGTTCACCAAGCGAGCGTCAATCAGCGTTAGCTTTGAGGGGTTGAGGTGTGGCCTTAGCGAGAAGCTAGCGACGTTCAGTCTAAGAACATGGCGGCTTCAGCCGATGAAACTAGCGTTCACGTGGCTATCGAGCAAGTTTTATCGGAATTACAGGTATTTCTTCACTGAAAGAAGGAAGCAAAACACTGCTCTGGAGGAAGCTTTTCTCAGAGGAAAAGATGATTTTGCGATGATTAGGCTCCTTTCGACAAGAGTAGCCTGGCTTGTTGTTGTGTTTTCGTCGTCGCTCTGTTAGTACGTCATATGCTTCGTTGATCTGATTGGTTTATTTGGCCCGTCTATCACCAACATAGGCCAATCAGCTAACCAGTATTTTCGCCCTTTCCCAAAATTACTTCAACGGAAGGTTTCCAGATGGATATGCGGAGCAAATCCATCTGGCGGAGGTTAAAAGACTATTAACATCAAAAGCTAACGACTATTATGAAGGACAGCTGGCCATTTCCATTTGGTTTAACGGCAATAACTGACCAAAAAAAGGGACATTTCCTACCAAATAGAATATCTACCTGAGAAAATATTTTACAGGAACTCATCTATAGATTCTGACCAATCTTGAAACAGTTTTTTAAAGTTTTCTACTTGATAACAGTTAGAAAAACATCCAGGGTTATAGACGCATCCCTTTAAGTCTTCCCACATTTCAAAAATCTCCTCTGATCTTTCTATCCTCAGGTTGGGCTGAATCGGATTTCCCTAACTTGGAAGTTTCTCTGCCAGTCGTTTATAATCCGTGTTTTAACGCACACATAGGTTCTATATGCTCCTCTTTCCCGTACATGCGAGCTGGCTGCTGCCTCTTCCTGATGAGGAGTCAGGGTTTTCTGATCCACAGCAATTTCAAATTAGATTAAAAATATCCGGGGAACGTGTGTCTGCTTGGATTAAAGGGAGCGGCTGTCATGCGAGCTGATCAAAGCTTCAAAGAGACCCAGGTGTTGATGTCGGTCCAAATCCTGTCGGGTCGACTTCGCTTTCTGAGTCCTGTTGGCTGCCAGCGCAGTTTTGTTTTATAGATCACAAATCTGTGATTTAAACTTTGCTTTCAGACTAATTCAGCTTGTTTCCCTTCACTTCCTGCGAACGGCTTCATGTTTCTAAATCAGAGAGGCTTCAGGAAGGAAATGATGCTTTCTGACGAGCTTCCAAGCCTGGAGAATTAAAAACTGTTCCTACACTTACAGCTTCCCCCAGCATCATAACTTCAACCTGGAAAATGTAGAATAATAATCCTTAATGCAGTTTGAGAAGAATTATAGTACTTCAAAAATAGAGATATCAGCAAAGATCAGCAATTAAAACAATAATACAAGAATTAGTCTGACCCAGATGATAGCATTGGTTGATATACAATGATTGAAATCTGTGAGTAGCCATGACGACCACTAAGCAGCTCCCCATTTACCTGGAGAAAAGCCTCTTCTGTGCTACCATCTCAAACATCCATTGATCTGCTGTCCAACCAAGATGTTTAACTGCTTCAAGCCAATGGATAAATACGGTGTAGGGTGTGTGATGCTGTGGGCTGGTTTCCATTATAAAACTTTTATTACCATTAACTCCAGTGCTGACTGTAAACATGTCAGTATCACAACACAGCAAAGGATCGTGGGTGTTTAACTGCCGCTGAGGAGCGGTGTCAGTGCGCTGGTTGGGTTTTTTTATGGTGTCCAAAGGGTAGAGACAGGGGCGGATTTAGGGATTTTGGGCCCCAGGCAAAGACAGGCTGGGGGCCCTCTGAACTGAGAAATCAACACATAAAACAGACCCATTCTACAGATAGAGAAAAGTTAATAGAATAGACATCCATTATCTGTTCTAGGTTTGTCCCTCTCTTCTTCTTGTTTTCCTCTCTATGTTTTGTACTCAGCTGACTTTTCATGCTGTCTCTAAAGGAATGAAAGATTTTTTCCAAGCACTAAGCTCACTTAGCTGATTGCTCCTTCCTGTGTTTCCAAAAAGTAAATAACCCAGTCCTTCTTTTCACTGTAGACAAGCCATGATCTGCTTATCTGTTCTCCATTTTTCATTTGGATGAAATAATAGCTGCATGAATCATGACAGCAGACAAGATAGAGGAGAGCAGGAGGCGGGGTTACCAATCTACTCGCTCTGGAGAGCAGAGTTCGCTGCTTTTAGATGTTGTCGCCAAAGTCTCTAGTAGCAAAAAAAAAGTCGCTAGGAGCTTTTTGAAATAAAAGCACTAGAGGGTCTGAAATTTCGCTAAATATAGCAACAAAGTGCTAAGTTAGCAACACTGCTCTTCACATCGTTTGTTTTCAAATGGTTTGCTGCTGTCTGTTTGGACCTTTCTGAACATGTGTGCAGCAAATGGACTGATCCAATATGGTGGACACTGAAGGGGGGGGCTGAGACACACTTAATATTATCAGCGTTCTGATGACATTTTAGCGAAAGTATTTTTATTATAAAACATAATTAATGGGCAAAAATTAGGAAAAGTTGTATTAACCACACATGTAAACAGAGTTTTATGGGCCCCCCAGGAACATGGGGCCCTAAGCAACTGCCTAGTACAATGCCGAATGGTAAACTAACGCACCTGGGTAGATAAATATACTGTATAAATGGAGTGTAGGTGGAAGTTCAACTGAAAAAACTGATTATTCGCCTACGCTACACCCAATCAATCGGGGGAGTTTTTCCCTCTCCACTGTCGCTTCATGCTTGCTCATCATGGAGCAACAGTTCTCTCCAGCCTGTGTTATCCAACTGGACTTCCATCTTCCAGATCCCTAGAGTGAAGCTCTAGTATCAGCTCATGCAGTCCATTTGATCTCCTCATAAAGCTCAGCAGGCCGTCTTCCTTCTAACCAAGCAAAGTGCTACGTAGACTGACCAACTTCATCTATCTCCACTCCACCAGCCGTCTCAGGCCTGAGGGGGAAACAGCCCTGTTCTTGCTCCTGTTCATGCATATCTATCTAAATAAGCGCTTATGTTTCCTGCAGAGGTCCGAGCGCCAAAAAAGACTAAAGTAATTGTGTCAATAAAATTCTTTTAATTATTGTCTTTTCTCTCCAGATTGAAATATCAGATATCGATGCGTCGCTACTAGAAGAAATGAAAACTTCCAGCTTAGTGACCTGGAATCATCTCCATCATTTTTCTGGATTTCTTCTCCTTTCAGCAACAGGTCGAAATCAGGCTGTTCTGAACGACTCCTAATTATCTCCACTTCGTTTAGCTGAGTAAACTATTAACCCAACAGGACTGAGAGCGCAGCCTGATGAGGGATGTGGTGTTAGCCGTGACGTGACTCCTCCAAGTGTTTAACACAGTTAGCCTTCGTCTGCATGCTCCTCTTCCTCCTACAAATCAATACCACCAACATGCAGAGAAAAGACGGGAACGAAGACTTCCTTTAAACAAAGCCAATTCATATTTCTTTAGTGAAATGAAGTGCATGTGTGCTCAGAGTCGCTGGGATGAGGTTTGCCTTCCTTCAGCGCTGTTTGCCGTAGCATTTGGGTTTTACTAGGCCAATTACAGCCTTTAATTGAATTGATTTCGATAATGAGCCTCTGTAATGACACCGCTGTGGGAATGTGTGTGTGTGATGAATGAGCCGCTGCTGTTTTTTTATGGACTTAAATGATTTGTAAAGAGGCGGACAGCATTTACAGATGAGGACACACACACACACAGTGCACGCTGCCGCCGGTCGGCCTTTTCATAAACCGTTTGTCCGAGCTCCAACCCCTTCAAGCCCATTGCATAATATCCTCCAGGCTAAAACACATGAATGTTTGATGACATACAGCTCGCTACATGGAACATTTAATATCCTTTGCTGCAGCAGATTCATCCTCAATCTGTTACCGAGTCGGGATCCTGGAATCTGAACGATATCAGACGCTCTGACTCCGCCCCCATCTCCCCTGACAGCTCGTCAGACTGTCAGCAGATGGGAGCTCCCCTGATAGCTGTCATAGGAACCTCCCTCTGCTCCTGCAACTAAACATCTTCACCTCACCGGCTCAGGCAGGTGGACATCGGCCATCTTTCTAGACTAAAAAGATCTTTTTGTGCAGATTCCAGACAATGGCAACTAGAGTTAATATAAAATAATGTTTATAAATGTTGAACAGAGTAGAAATAAACTTTAAAGAAGCTAAAGTGTCTAATAAAACAAAAACAGAACATTTTCTACCAACAGATTCAGTACTGTAATCACACGCCTTACTGTGCTTTCTCCAGGTGATAATTAATATCTATTATTTGTTTTGCAAAAGAGTTGCCATTTTTATTTCCTCTATGGTGATTTCTTGCACAATAAAAGAAATAAGGAATTCTGATGCTGAAATATTAATATTTATGGATAAAACAACTGATTATGAGAATAAAAATGCAAACTTTAGCTGTGTTTGTTCTGAGCACTGATGTTTGGTCTAAGGAGGAAGGATCTCTGATGACGCTAATTAATTCATTAAAGGAAAATAAGTTTGATCAACGAGGAATAATCAATGGATCATTACTTATACCTAAAACTATCGTTTGCTGTGATTTAATGAATTTAGATAGCTAAATGGTAAAAAATAGAAGCCATATTGCTTATGTGATCACTGACTCTGAGGCGTACATTTTTCTACCCAAATATAGTAACCCCTCCCTCCTGCCATCTTCCAGCAGTGAAAATCCGCGATCTTGGTAAGCCTAAGCATACATTCTCCCAGCACAGAAGCTAAATCAATGGGAACTACTAAGGTACATCTGCAATCAACAACAATTGTTTAAGTTCCACAGGACTTCACCACTGAAATTCACCCAGAGCTATGGTGAAACTGGCAAATACCCCACGTGCATGGCTGGATGTTAAATACATTGAGTAAAAGTGAAAAAAAAATTTTTCAGCTTTTCTGATTCCTGATCCTCCATGGGCGGGTTCATCGTTGGATTGGCGTAACTTGAAGGAGGAGGACTTACCATCGAACTTCTGGCCAGAGAAAAACCCGGTAATATGTAGCCAACATTTGGAAGAAGAATGTTTTCAAGATGACTTGGTTGTGACAAACACCAGTCACAGCACTTGGGACTTGATCAACAGCCCGATACAGCACCGTGGCGTCACAAATCAGGTAGGTGGCAGTAGTGTTGGCAGATGACAAACATGGATGCCTCCAGTGGCTAACCACATTCACATGAAAAGTAATCTTAATTAAAAACACTAATCATTTTATTGAACAGGATGTAATAGTTTAATATTTAAAGTACTTTCTGAAGTTTGAATTCTGAATATATTCCGAACTTTTTCCTTTAAGATCAACTCTCCAATCCAACCAGTCCTGGCTCTACTGGAAAATCCTGGAATTTCTGACTGACTTTACGTTTTCTGAACTTCTGACGATGCAAAGTAGCCCTAAAGATTTCAAATGAAGCAGATTTTAAACAGGTGAAGAATGGAGAACCTTCTCCTGCCAGAACTGCTCCAGGAGCTCATCAACAGGTCCTCCAGAAAGTGAGCAGTTAACCTGCTGAGTCTTTATTTCACCAATCAGGTGATGAGGGTGAAACCAGCTCAATACGACTAACCTCTGATCCTGAGAACATCAGGCTGAGGAAGTCGACCCGGTTCAGGGAATATCTGAAGACAAACAGCGAAGCTGCTTGGCAGCATGTAATCAGCCAGCATGCACGGCTAGTTAGAGACGATAATGACATCAATGCACACTACTTTACAGGTCACAAAGTTTATGACAGATTCCCACTTTATTTACCCCCAGAGCCTCCGGGGAGGACGACCGATTTAAAGTTGAGTTTCAGAACATTTTCAGGTCTAATAGTCTAGATAAGTGCTGTGACCCCTGGAGGAAGGAGCCACTCGCTCCGGTTAGCCTGTTAGCTCCCGTTCAGAACCATTACAGGCTGATGAGGCTTTGAAAAGCTTTCTAACTTCAGGAGGTTTGTCAATAACAAAAAAAAAAAAAAATGAAGAAAAAAATAGAGCAATAAAAAGCTTTTATTTGACAAAACTCTTAACAGGTTTGTTGTTCTTTTGATGACTTCAGGATTTTAACCCTTTAAGCCCAGTGGGCCCGGTACCAGGCAGATGTTTATCTATAGAAATGGCCAAAACACAGTCACATGGTGTTTCATCTACACAGCTTTCAAATGGGGCTTTAAAATGTCTAAAACATGTCTCAAATTATTGTTTTGTTTTATAGCTGTGTAAACAAAAAAAAATAAGCTTTAAAATTCTACCTGACATGTGAGACTTTGCAGGAGTAATGCAACAGCAGGTATTCATTTTTAGCCCCAACTAGAGGCTCAGACCTTTCCAAGGAGGTAATTCACCATTTCAGGTGATGTAACCGGCATGCGTTACATAAGCTTGCTCTGTTTTTCTTATTTTCTATTCAGTTTGGTGATATTATTGGTAAATTTCAATGAAACAAATTTCAGGAGCAAAGGCTTTGTCTTATGCAGAAGGTCTCCAAGGTCTACTTTTAGCACAGTCACATTTCTGCGTAGCTTACTGCTCGCTAAAACCTTTCAACTTACTCAGTCCAAATTTGCTTGAGTTAAGATGTGTCACGATGTGGCTCTATAAAGTCTGAGGCTTCATCCAGGGTCTCAAATGGGGTTTTGCAAGGGTTATTCTGGAAAATATTTTAGCTAGGCACATTTGTTTTACATTTTTTCTTTGTTTAATCACCTATTAATCAGACATGGTGAAACAAATACAGACAATTGTATTTCCAATTTTTAGTTTGGGAGCTGTACTTGATTTAAAGCTACAGTGTGTAATTTTCAGCGACATCTAACGTCCAGACTGCAGACGCAGCAACATGAACATCTTTCCCCCACCGCTACAGTACGGCGAGCGTCACGGGACAAAATGTCTTCCACGGCGTCCGCATCACCTACCTTCTCAAGTGATGAGGTTTTGTTTACATAGATAATTTTAATACTGCCATCTATTGTTCAGTACCATCTCAGTTCATCTCTCTCAACTTGCCGTAGTTACTTCGAGCGTAATGGGATCGTCTACTTGTCGCTAGTTTGTTGGCTTCTAGCAGCTGCCGTAAGCGCCAAAGATGTCTGCCTCCACTGGCTGCGAGACCGGCTCCTATGCCGTATAAAATATAAGGGTACAGAGCAAGCGCAAATAATGGGATTAGAAGGCTGAGCTTCGTAAGATGATATTAAATAACATAGTTACCCATGTATAATATATTACATTTCTGACTGTATATCCCTGTAATTATTACGCACTGTAGCTTTAATTCACAAGGGCTATCAGGCGGATTTTGCTCCTAAGATCTTTATGGCTTAAGTGAGTTAAACACGCCCCAACTCCTACTTTGGGCCGTTCTCTGTGTTTAAAGACGTTTGATGGATTGGAATCTGAGAGAAGAAGTCCCACTGGGTCACTCAACATCACTCTCTGGTGCATCACAGAGTAATCGCGCAGTTTCAGGAGAAAGGCCATTTCCATGTGCTACTATCTAACCTTGATTTTCCTTGTTCTTTAACCCCTTTATAGGCACTCAATGAAGTCATTTCTGAAATTGAAATTCTCAATAGCCAGTGTGATTGGAATCCACAATTCAGACATTCAGAGACACAGACAGGAGTTTTCTTCGCTGGGCACCGCCTCATTTCTACCTCTTTGTGTTCCTAGAATCAGAAATCAAAAATACTTTTAATAACTTTAGGGAGGAATTATTTTCATTACATTACTCCATCTTTTAATAGAGTGACTATAGTTGATAGGGAACACGCTATTTCTACAATATATATAAGTAATTAGTGTCCTCAGTACCCAGATATTCTCACCATCAGTTCGTCCTTGGCCTGGAAAACGTTGAAGCCCCCTTCCTTCGAGGCATTAATGCTGATACGAGACAATGATAGAAGCAATTAAAAACCTAAAATATAATTGTTAACTAGTTTTTTTTCATTTTAACTTTTGCATTTTTAAACAGATATTATGCGCAATCTTTTCTCTCATTCTTAACTTTTTTTCTCCAACTTAATTTTCAGTACACTGGAAAAAACCAAAATCTAGATAAGTCATTTTTCCAAAAATGCATTTGCTCCCTGACTGAGTTAAGATAAAAAACACATTTACAGCACAATTGAAGAGACAGTTCACACTTAGGATAAGAAAACACAATTGTATTACTCTCTATTTCAAGTGTGGTAAATTATTGATTTATCATGTTTTAAGGTAAAACTCACCTGTCCATTAAGCAAACTCCTCTCATATTTACTTACCTACTCAAATTAAGGGTGAATACACTTAATTTAATTCAGCTTCGCAGTATCATTTTTCCAGTGTAGGTGGCTATATCATGCAGGGACAATTGGTCAAATGCCGTGCATAAGATGTACATTCAAGTAGCACAACCTTTGCTGAATGGCTGGATATAGATCTTGTGCCTCTAGAACTCACTGAGGGACGGGGGGGGACTCCATTTAAAAGGGTTATGCAAATGATGAAAAACTGTAACTTGCCCTATATAAACAGTTAATAGGTTCTGGTTCTGATGTACCTAAAACATACCAGGATGATTTCACAGCTTACGTCTAAAATGAGGTCTGCTCCTGGAGGCATTTCAGAGATCAAATCTAGATTAAGGAAACGGGTTCAGTCAGTGGATTCACCTCTTTTCCAAACAGAACCACCATCCAAGCTTCTCTAAATCTGATGCAGGATCCTGAATTATTCCCTCATTCAAATTGCTCCTTTGGAAAGTCATCAGATGGAAAAGCTGGCTGGGGAAGTGGAGCGCGAGTGGGACCAATAAATATTTAAAGCAGGCAGATTGGGCATTAAATTTATTTGCCTTTCAAATGTGTTTGGTAAAACAGGAGGCTTGTTTACAGCTTGTCTGCTGACTGACCGCCTGGGATTCTCTCCTGGAAGATCTAACCGATGGAGCCAGAGATATGAAACAGGCTCCTAAGCAGCAGAAACGGCTGCTGAAACACTTCATAACAAGAATCGTGACAAATGTATATCTGTATAAATGTTTATTTCTTCACTTCATGAATAACAGAATTTGTGAAAATAAGGAGCGGCTGCAAATAAGACGTAAATAAATCGAACCTCGGAGCAGAAGACGGTTTAATCTTTTTAAACCCACATTCTTCAAGTTGGAATAAATAATTATTATAATATAAATAGTTATTCAAAAATGCCTTTTTTACTTTAAGATGATTTAAGGAGCGCCTAGAGACTGCTAAATCTCAGTATTCAGCTCATATTTCTGCTTCAGCTCTTATTGATTATTTCATCATCATCAGATCAATACTCAGGATCAGCACCACGGACAGCAACTATAGGAAAATATAAAAACTTCTCAGATTTTCCTAATTTTCTCTTTATATTGAGTTTATTTATTCATTTATATATATATAATGGCCTAACAGAAATAGTGATTTTAAATAATTGATCTCATTTTTAAAAACATTCCAGAACATTTTCGGGTCACAATAGTCCCAAGATAAGTGCGGTGACCAGGACAATGATAATTTTTTGGTGCATAATAATAAAAACAATATGGTTCGTTGTAGATGCGTTCTTGGGCGGCCATTTTGCTGCCCAAATATAGTAAATCCCCTCCCTCCCTCCTGCCATCTTCCAGCAGTGACGTCAATGCGCGGTGCGGTAAGCTATGGCGCCATTCCTTCCTGATCCCTCCTGTGTGGAGCGCTGGTTGATGCGTTGGATAGCTTGAAGAGGGAGAGTTCTACCATGATACAGCCGGAAGAAAAAACCCGGGCAATGCTCTTATGTAACATTTGGAAGAAAGAATGTTTTCAAGATGACGGATAATAATAGCCGCTGTTACAAACAGCAGATACAGCACTGGACGACTGATCAACAGCCGATGCCGCTTACCGTGACGCCACAAACCAGTAGGTGGCAGTAGTGTTCTTTTAAGAGTCTACTTTCAGAAGTTTGAATTCTGAATATGACCGGACTTTTTCCTTTAAATGGTGCCTGATGTTAAAGAACAACAGCTGATAAAAACCCCTCTGGGATTAGTCAGAGCTGTTTCCTACCAATCAGAGCATCATCTCATCAGCCTCTCCTTCGCTGTAGGAACCAGAGTTTTTCTCCTCAATCCACTCACTAACTCTAAATGGTTCTTCTAATGTTTAAAATCCCACAGTGGGAGTCGGCCCTGTACACAATTTGAACTCCCACTTATCTGCAATCAGACAGAGAAGCAAATCGTTCATTATCTGTCCGGTTTCATTAGTTGTTAAAAGGTTTAGCTGAAGCAAAGGTGGCGTTTGGTTCGTTCCTGCGTGTCGCCCTGACTCTGTTTGGCCTTCATCTTCTGATCTAAGAAGCCCTCAGACCTGCGGCGTGAACACAGCCGGAGTCTCCAAAGAGAGTGTTGACGTTGGCTTCAAAGTCCGGAGCGGTGTGTGTGTGTGTGTATGTGTCCGTCTGCATGAAAGTAGGTGATTTCTCACATCTACGGAACCGATCGCCGCATTATCACTTACAGTCTGTTAGCAGACTTGAAATAATAAGCGACTGATTAGATGCTTCCGTCTTTGACTGGAAATTGCTGCTTTTAAACCTTCACCCTGCTGGAGATCCAGCTGCTTTGATGGGACGCTTTCATGTCCTCTGGTTGGAGGAACACACACAACCTTGAGGCCCTCGTTTCTGCTGGCGAAGAGCCGCTAATTATCGGAGCGGTGCAAAGGTAAGGCGAGCCAGCGGTCTCAGCGCCGCGGCAGCTTTTAATGAGGCCTACGACGCTCTGATCCGCCCACGCCAAGGACGGGACCAGAGCGCTCCCGTCACGTGACCCGAGCCCCTCCCCACATCCTAATCAGCTCCCCTTCTCTCTGTCAGGATTTAACTTCCTTCTGAGGTTTTTCACCAAGGACAAAAAGATGGAGGGGGATCAGGGAAGACGGAGAAGAAAAACAAGGATGAAAGCCTGAAAAGCTCCAAGCTGGAGGGCGCTCCAGAGGACACTTCCTAGATTAGCTCCCCCCTCCCATGCAGTCTGCCATGTTCCCTCCGACCCAGCCTTAGATGGGGAACAAGAGGCCCCGGGGCCCTCTCTATGGGCGTCTGGAGCCGGGTGGGTGGTTATCACGGGGCATTTAGACATCTGTCAGCCTCTAATGAAAGAGTTCAATTTAGTGGAAAATCTAAAACAAGCGGGTCTGACGGGCGGCTGACGGCTTTTAACTCGCAGCGTGCTGCGGCGGATCGGGGGGAATTAGAAAATAAATGAATCAAAAGGTGGAAGGAGAGGAGAGGGTAGCTGCCGAGGCATGTTTTTAGGAGCAGATGAAAGCATCAGAGCCAGCAGGCCTGGGCAGCAGGGGGCGGGGCTTCAAATCGCTCCGGGGGTGCGGCGCATGTTCCCCAGCGATAGATGGCTTCTATAACGGCTAGGGTTCATGGGTGTGTGGAAGAACAGCATTTAGAACATGCTGGTGCTATTAAGAGTGTCGGAGATGAACACATGGCTCTCCAGGCAACGCAGCGCCGCTCTGTCTCCACCCCCCTCCACCTTCATTAGCGCGTCATTAGGAGGAAAGCTGCCGTTCCCCTGGAAGCCTGGCTGCCTTCACAGCAAACACACATTTTCCCAGTTTCCCAATGCTGCTGCAGTGGATTCTGTCTGGAGGATGAAGGAGTGCGATGAGAGGATCGATGTCAAAAACTGCGTTATTATCATAAAATAGGAACAATGCTGAATATTCTCGTCTCTCTCTGCAGACAAATGGCCCTTTCTGCTATAAATGGTTTATTTTCATTTCAGCATCATAGTTTAGACTTTTCTGGTCATTTTCCAGAAGCACACAGATGTTGGACAGTAAGTTCTGTGGTGGAGGTCAGGACCAACGGGCCGAATCTTCAGATTCTAACAGGAACCATCATCCAAAAAACGTTCGCTCCAACTTCTGAAAACAGACCCACAGGATATCGTCCCTCCACCAAACTTTCCACCGGACACACTAAAGCAGGGAGTGCAGGCAAAGTGCGCTAAATGCACTCTGCATCTGCTGCACGCAGGTGTCAGCCGAGGCTGATTGAAGCCAATATAAAAGGAGCCTGAATGGAGGGAGGGGCGGAGCTGATCCGCACTTGGATCCGCACACCAGGCACAGAATACCTGCCCCTGTTTGCACCCGCTACTCTGTTAGCAACATGGGTGTCTGCTACTCTGTATAGGCCTGCTACTCTTTTAGCGCCTGCTACTCTGTTAGCTCCCGCTAGTCTTTTAGCATCTGCTACTCTGTTAGCGCCCGCTACTCTTTTAGCGTTTGCTACTCTATTAGCGCCCGCTAGTCTTTTAGCACCTGCTACTCTGTTAGCACCCGCTACTGTTTTAGCATCTGCTACTCTGTTAGCGCCCGCTAGTCTTTTAGCGTTTGCTACTCTGTTAGAGCCCGCTACTCTTTTAGCATCTGCTACTCTGTTAGAGCCCGCTACTCTTTTAGCATCTGCTACTCTGTTAGCGCCCGCTGCTCTTTTAGTATCTGCTATCCTGTTAGCGCCTGCTAGTCTTTTAGCATCTGCTACTCTGTTAGCTCCTGCTACTCTTTTAGCGTCTGCTACTCTATTAGCGCTCGCTACTCTTTTACCGTCTGCTACTCTGTTAGCTCCCACTTGCATGTTTGCACATGATACCATCTTAACGCCTGCTACTCTTTTAGCGTCTGCTACTCTGCTTGCACCCGCTACTCTTTTAGTGATGGCTACACTGTTAGTGCCAGCTACTCTTTTAGCATCTACTACTCTGTTAGCGCCTGCTAGTCTTTTAACATATGCTACTCTGTTAGCACCCGCTACTCTTTTACCGTCTGCTACTCAGTTAGCTCACGCTAGTGTTTTAGCGAATGCTACTCTGTTAGAGCCCGCTACTCTTTTAGCATCTGCTACTCTGTTAGCTCCCGCTACTCTTTTAGCATCTACTACTCTGTTAGCGCCTGCTAGTCTTTTAGCATCTACTACTCTGTTAGTGCCCACTATTCTTTTACCGTCTGCTACTCTGTTAGCTCCCGCTACCATGTTTGCACACGATACCATGCTAACGCCCGCTACTCTTTTAGTGTCTGGTACTCTGCTTGCACCCGCTACTCTTTTAGTGATGGCTACTCTGTTAGTGCCCACTACTCTTTTAGCATCTACTACTCTGTTAGCGCCTGCTAGTCTTTTAGCATCTGCTACTCTGTTAGTGCCCACTATTCTTTTACCGTCTGCTACTCTGTTAGCTCCCGCTACCATGTTTGCACACAATACCATGCTAACGGCCGCTACTCTTTTAGCGTCTGGTACTCTGCTTGCACCCGCTACTCTTTTAGTGATGGCTACTCTGTTAGCGCCCAATACTCTGTTAGTGCCCGCTACTCTTTTAGGATCTACAAGTCTGTTAGCTCCCGCTAGTCTTTTGGCATCTGCTAGTCTGTTAGTACACGCTACCTTTTTAGCATCTGCTACTCTGTTAGTACCCGCTACTCTTTTAGCGTCTGCTACTCTGTTAGCTCCAATTATCCACTAGCCTAGTAAGAGTAAGTGGGATTTAGTGGGATTATGCTGAGACCGAGGCTATCATTGAAATTTGGGCAAATAGCGCTATCCACACATAAGTCCCTGAATGTTATGGGTGCTGCCATTTTTGTTTGTGTAATTACCGGCTTGAGATCTGTATTATCGTGGACCACCGTTAGGAGGCGAGGAACCGCGCTAGCGTGATACGTAAATGGTGGTGAGGAACCCAGCTCGGCACGGTTAACTGACCCAAGCTCGGCCTGAACTCAGCATGGATCGATTTCAGATGGGTAGTGTAAATGGGGCAAATGTTTTTCAAAAAAGTAAATAAAAAAACGAACATCTCAAGTAAAGCAAAACATTGTTTTTTGAAATGTAGAATGTCTATTTGAATTTCAGTGTTTCCACCGATCTTTTCAGGTGACATACTTCAAAATGCACATAGAAAAAAAAATGTAAATAATAAAAACCATTTCTAGCTTTTTTGACCAGATTAGACAGCTGAACACCGTATGAAGTTGTCTGTCGATTTAATGGCCCATAGCAGCCCTGCCATCATTGCTGTCAGAATTAATGAGACTAAACCCAGAAAGCTGGGCGTTTTTACAGCGACAAAGACGAAGTTACTGTTGATCTACGATTTAAAGAAATCTGGATGAGAGTTTGGAATTGCTGCTCTACGTTGAAAGAGGTTTGTTCTCAGGTCGGTTCCTTATAGTCAGACTGCAGACGAAGGTAAACCAAGTCTGGAATCAGAAACTAGAGATTTCCAGTTAGTGGTTGAGATGCTTCTGAAACAGTTGGACTTTAATTGGTGAAAGTAAAACAAAAATCAGTGAAAGCAGAACAAAAATACAGGATTTAGCGAGAGGAAGCAGAATGGGCCGTGCTCGGAGATAAAGCACCAACATCTTTGTTGTTTTGCTTCCTTCTGTACACAGCCGTGCACTTTATTGCTTTCTGTAAGAAAATCTACAACCAGTCGAGTGTTTCAGCCCCAAACCGACACGGCTAACGCTCTGCCCTGGCAGCAGCGCCGTCCTTTCTGTGCAATTTGGGCTCCGTCCAGCTTTCCAATGATTGCATCTCTGCCTGTTAGGGCCTTGGGTCTGGAGGAGAGATAGAGCGAGCGGAGGGAAGAGCGCCAACTCAAACATTGTTCCACTGGCTTTTTACAAGCCATGAGAGTGGGGGAGTTAATAAGCAGGTATTGGTTTTTAACGGCTGCCCGTTTATTGCTTTGGCCTCGGGCGTGCAGGAGAGCTCCACTCCACCTTCTCCCCGTCCATCCGTAGATCACCTCTGCTAATCTCTGCCTCCATTTTCCCCTCTCTCTGCATGCTCTCCTTTTGTTTTCACCAACTATCGGCAATTAATCCTGACTCCTCATCAACTGTTGGCTTTTAGCCCCGCCCCCTAACCTTTCCAGCCTCGTCTGATGCGGAACATTTCTGAATAGAAGAAATCATAAACAGAACGGCGTCGGCTGGCCTTATTGTGCTCCTATTGATTGAGCAGCGCGGCTACATGTTGCAGAGCTCAGGTTTATTCAATTTTAAGCCATATCTCTGAGTCAATACGGGACAATCTGACATCCGTAGGTCTGTGCTGTGCAGCTCTGACATGATGAATGCGCTGCAGGTTTAATTACCGACATATTGAGCCATTGATCAGTGTCATCTGGTCCTCAGAGGGCAGTTTTAAGGCTTGGCTCCCAGAAGGATTTCCTCCATGAATCAAACTGAGACCAGATTCTTCTAACTGAGCGAGGTCCATTCATCTTTATTTGCTCCAACTACTGAAATAACTGTCGGCAGAAACATCAGCTTTAAATGTTGAAGGTTTCTGTTTGATCTTTGCTTCCTGTAATTATGATGGCGGGTTAGGGTTAGGGTTATGTCAACTCAACGCCATGTTTCTTCATTGTGGACGTTTCAGGATGTCTCCTGAGGTCCAGAGATGACCAAAGATGAAAGGCTGGCCTTAGATCTGTGCTTCTGTACGTCTGATGCCGTCTCATCTTCCACCACAGATTACTGCTCAGATCTGAACCCCTTGACCTCTGACCCTATGGACCTCTGACCCCATTGACCTGTGACTCCATGGACCCTATGGATCCCTGACCTCAATGAACCAATGAACATCTGACCCTATGGATCCCTGACCTCAATTAACCAATCAACATCTGACCCTATGGATCCCTGACCCCAATTAACCAATGAACATCTGACCCTATGGATCCCTGACCCCAATGAACCAATGAACATCTGACCCTATGGATCCCTGACCCCAATTAACCAATGAACATCTGACCCTATGGATCCCTGACCCCAATGAACCAATGAACATCTGACCCTATGGATCCCTGACCCCAATTAACCAATGAACATCTGACCCTATGGATCCCTGACCCCAATGAACCAATGTACATCATATGGATCCCTGACTGGGGAATGAACATCTGACCCTATGGATCACTGACTTAACCAACAACATCAGACCAATCCCTGACCCCAATTAACCAATGAACATCTGACCCTATGGATCACTGACCCCAATTAACCAATGAACATCTGACCCTATGGATCCCTGACCCCAATTAACCAACGAACATCTGACCCTATGGATTCCTGACCCCATTTACTCTGACCCCATTAGCCCCTGACCCCATGGACCTCTGACCCTATGGACCTCTGACCCTATGGATTCCTGACCCCATGGACTCTGACCCCATTAACCCCTGATCCTTTGGACCTCTGACCCTATTGACCTCTGACCCCATTGACCACTGTCTTGTTGGAGGTCTGACATATTGGACCTCTGACCCCATGGACCCTATGTATCGCTAACCTTTCCCATTGGGAACCTACTAGCACTAAGTTGCTAACTGGCTAGCAAGATGCTTCCAACAAACCGGCCACAACCGAAGTTGCTTGCGAACCTTCCACCACAACAATCCCACCCCCTTGATAAAGGACCAATCACATTCACTTTATTCACTCGTGTAAAGTCGTGCACCACTCAGGAGAATTCAGAATTCAGAAATGCAACGGGTGGAACTGCCGCTTCCCTACGACTTTCATTTAAAAGTGATTTAAAAAGGACCAGGGGAAGCCAGCTGAATGAAACCAAAGGAATAGATCTGATTAAAAACGGTCAAACATTTCTTAACCAAATAACTTATAGGTGGAAAAGTTGGGTTTGAATTGAGATAAACTGGTTCTGGTGGAACTGTGACCCATTAGAGACCGAAACCTGTCTCTGCTTTCCTCCGCTGAGACATCCTAGTGGTTCTTTGGAGTGTGCCTTCAAGCCTCTGAGCTTCTCTGGGAAGAACAATGGAGGCAAACAGGAGTATTTGTTTCCAGCTAAGTCCCACCGGGTTCCTCCAGCATCTGCTTCCCCGCTAATCAATGCAGAGGCTTCTCCCTCTGACAGGCGGCTGCTCACCTGCCGGCGCTCTCGGACACTCCTGCTAAATGCAGCGCGGCGGCATGGAGGTAATCTCACACACACATGCAGGCCGCGGGGCGAGCTGGCCTCCGGGCGCCGCTGTGAGTTTGTGATTAGAGCGAAAGGTGGGAAGACTCAAATACTCACCCCTGTTAAGGTCTTTATGTTATGCAGTGCATTCTGGGCTTCAAGGGCAGCTTTCCTTGTGTAAAACGTAACAAAACAGCAGCCTGGAGAAAAAGAAAGGAAAGAGAGGCGAGGGATCAGCAGGAGCAGCGACATAGAGCGTCTTCTATATTCATCTACTTGGCATCACCTGTCGACACCTGCAGACGCTGAGTGAATATTAACAACACAAACATGCAAGGTGGAGAAGAGGAGGAGGCGTTTGGATCTGTTTCAAAGCTTGATGACTCCAGTCAGGAGGAGGAGGGGGGGGCGAATAAAAACAGGAGAAAAGGAGGAGGAAGGAGCTGCTTTCTGCTCATTAATCCATCGCTAATCAGTCAACAGTCTGACATCAGGAAGCTCCGTGTTTGACTTTGCTCTGATTTACTGATTCATGGTTTCTACTGAACGTCTGATCGACCCAGAGAGCAGAATCCACATCCTGCGCATTAAAAACAAGCATCAACATCACTTTCATTACGTCTGCGTTCCCTAAAGAAACGAAAGCTGAGTTTGTAAAGATATAGAAACGGAACCAGAAGCATGAACTGTTCAGATCAGATCCTCCTTCATCAAATGCAGACATCCTGGACACAGAAACAGTTACGTTTGAACTATTTTAGCTAAATGCGTTAAAGCAGACGATCATTTCCCTGCAGTGAAAATAGCAAAATATCACCTGAAGATTTTTTTATTATAATCTGTTATTTTAAACAGTATTTAACACTGAGATTAAATGCAGGTGTTTATGCATCCATGTTATACATTGAGTTTTTCAATACAAAATATAAAAAAGAGAAAGTTTTTCCATTTAAATTTAAAATCTGAATAGTTTTCTTTTAAGTAGAGAACAACAATCTTTCAGTTTGGTACACAGACAATTTCCTGACTCGCTTTTTTTTATTAGAAAAATTGTCTTGATGCCAAAAACGATCCAGCAGATTTTGCTTTCACAAGTGGAGCAGTACGGCTATCGCCATAGTGTTCCCCTTGATTTATGCAAATAAATTGCTTTATTATGATTCATGCATTATATATTATATGGACACTGCAATGTAAGTAGAACAGGAAAAAGGAGAAAAGATGAAAGAAAGAAGAGATAAAATAGAGATAAAGATATTATATCATCACTTTTTTTTATAAAACACCTGAACTGACCGTTTTTCTTTCTTTTTTCTGTCTTAATGTTGGCAGGGGGCTTATGCTGCCCCTGCAAGGCTTTAAACCTGGTTTGAATGGAGACAAGCCATTCTAAAGCACATATCAAGGAGCTCATTTTTAGCCTGGATCCAGATTTATTTTAGATTCTGTCTATGGTGGGAGAATCCTGCTTCACAGCAGCAGGTTGAGCCAAAACATCCTCTAAATGCAGGGTCATCTTTGAGCACCATTTCACTTTGCTGTCAGCCGTTCACCACAGTTCTTCCAGCAGTCCACACTTTCTCTGCTCTCTTTTTCTCATCATCTTCTCCTTCTTTCCCATCGTCCAGCTTGCCACAGGTTTGCCTGCTGTGTCTAAAAGTAGCAGCAGCAGCAACCCAGACTGACAGCAGCTCATTGGATCATTTGGATCACATGTAGCCTGGTGCCGGATGCTAGGGCTTTACCGTATTAACAGGAGAAGAGGCGCAAGCGAAACTAGACACTGTCGTCGGAGAACATGCTGTAGTTTCTAAAAGTTTTAATCTGGGTGGTTCTGGATTAGCAAGCCAAGTTCTATTTATTCATTTTATAATAATAGCATTGTAAATCCTCACTTGCTGCTATTGCACTTCTGGTTAGACCTACACTGCATTCAATCTCTATAACGCCTCCCTCAAGTGATTCAGACCTCCCACCATAATTGACATTTATGCACTAATTTTGCACGCCGCGTATCACTTTACATGGATTTATCACTTTACTTGGATTTAGTTTCTACATATGCATAGATATACGTACAGATATATATATATACAGAAGAGCTATATGTGTATATACTTTTTCACTTTTTATTCTTACTTTTTATCTTTATTATATTGTATAGTTGGATGTGTGTATATATTATATAACACTGTAACTGGAGAGTGTAACAAAAGTAATTTCCCTCTGGGATTATTAAAGTATTTCTGATTCTGATTCCTTGCCTTCTACCTGTACTGTAATGACAATAAAGTTGAATCTAATCTAATCTACAAATTTATAGTTTAACTTCGTAATGCTGGAATCGTCCCACTGTGAACAGGTGGAAAAATGTCTGCAGCCCAGAGGCGTAGCTCCTGTCGGTCCATTTGGGTAAGATTATGTTTTTTTTTAGGGAGGAGCAGAACTGTGTGCTGGATGGAACCTGATCTGGCTCCATCACAGGTAAACATCCCATAATGAGGCTTTCTGCCGGATCGTAGTTCATTTCTCTGTGTATCTATTTGTCCAGCGGTGAGCAGAGAGCGCCTTTGTTTACATCTGCTTTGTTTTGATCCCCACTGAGCTCCTGAAACAAATCCAATCAGCGGGACTGAGGCGGACCGTTTGTGGTTTTTTTGTTGCCCGTATCAGAGGCGTCGGCCCCGGTGACGCTCACCCCGCTGAGCATCTCAGTGAATCCAACAGTGAGCATCTGGAGCCGGTTTAGCCTCCCGGTCCCAGAGTCCCTTTGATGAGGATGGGAGCGTAATGGATCTGATTCCTGCGGCGTCCTCTGGGTGCCACGCTGCCGAATAGCTGGCCCCTAGCCTGGCATCAGCAACGTGATCGGTGTGGTGATGTGGATGCTGCGGGCCTGAGCATTAGCAGGGATAACAGCAGGCTTAGTGTTTGCTTCCAAAACCTGCGGCGGCTCGGCCTCAAACCGCCGCTTTAACTCCAGAGGTCGCCTTACCTTCACCTCAGAGGCCCCCAGCAGCCCCTGATTCTCCAAGGGTCAGGTGGGAAAGAATCAATGAATCAGAAACACATAAGGAAGCTGATGTGGATCATTGAAGGTAAACTCCAGTCATTTATTAGAAGTTTAGTAATTCGATCTGACAGGAAATAATCTTCTACGGCGTCCAGATTATGTCCCGCACCGCCATGAGGAAGACGGCTGTCCACACACAGAATAAGGAGCTGCATATTGGGGGGAAATTTGGTGGAAGGAAAACCATGCTGCTAAAGACCTCATTCAGAAGAGTTAAGAGTCTGGAGATTTGAATGAGAAAGAAATCAAATAAAAATGTTGATTTAAAAAAAAAGTAGTTAAACCCAGAAGGATCCAGAACCTGGACTGACCTCTGGCTCCCGGGCCGGTTCTAGTTTAAAAGTCTGCTGAACTTTTCAGAGGCTTCAATAAAACAATCATAGTGTGTTAAATACAGACTAGCAGAGGAGGTTCCCCTCCCCCGCCTGTTTCTGCAGGAAGCTGTGTATGGAAGCCAAATTAGACAATTTCAGTTAAGTTTATTTCTATAGCACCAATTCACAACACACGTCAGCTGAAGGCACTTTCCAGTTCACCAGATCATCCAGTCAGATTGATTCAAATTTTTCTATCTAAGGAAAACCAGTTGATTGCATCGACTCATTGACTCACTCAATCCCTCACACTAAGCATGCTTGTAGCGTAGGTGGAGAGGAAAAACTCCCTTTTAACAGCAAGAAACGATTCAGCCCAAACTTATCCACATTCAAAAAGGAAAATCAACCTAGAGATAAGAACCACTGGAGATGTTTGCATCAGATGCGCAGCCACAGTGGTTTGGGTCGAATGAAGAGGAACCCAGTTAGAACGAGCAGAACCGAAGGCAAGACTCACAGTTCAGGTTAAATGGTTTGTAAAGTCGAATACAAATGTAGCGTTCCAACCGCTGTATTTCCAAATTCTCCCAGTAGTGTCCGACTTTACACGAAAGTGAATAAAGTGAATGTGATTGGAACGATTATCAAGGGGCGGATTTGTTGTGGCTGAAGGTTTGCAAGCATGTTTCAGTTGTGGCCCGGTTTGTTGGAAGCATCTTGGACAACCGAACTTCAGTTAGAAGACCTAGTGGGTGCTAGTAGGTTCCCAAATGGGAAATCTCCATTTTTGGGACCTGTAAGTAGCACTAAATTGGTGACTTTAGAAACAACACTCTCTGTCAAGGAACGCTATATGGACAGAGGAAACATGCAAGAGGAGTGAGAGTTTTTTATGTTGGAGGTCGTGGATGAGTCTCCCTCCTCACATCCCATTTTTTTATTTAGAGGAGGAAAGGTAGGGATGAAGATGTTGTGGAAGAGGACGCCAGGGCGCAGAAGCTTGTTTGGTTTGTAGAAGGCTTCCAGCCGCATACATGTTTGAGCCCTTGCCTCAACGCTGCCAGTTCTGCTTAGCTTCTACTCTCGCTGAAAGATTACACAGACGCCCATCCTCAGGAACACTGGGACGCTAACTCAATGGGGAAAGGAAATCATTCTGATTTCAACCGTTCGCGTATATTAGCTGCAAACATATGAATAAAGATGCTATGACAGAAAAAAAATGATAGTTGATATATGATTGGCCGATATTTAGGTGTTCAGGCTGACGATAAACTAACTGGCCTGCATAAGATAACGGAAAAAAAACCCCAGATTTGATGGGTCTAATAAAGAGAACCTTTATATACATGTTTAAGCCAGAATGATTTGACATTCCCTACGACTTTAGCAGTTTGTTATAAATGAATCATTAATTTTTTTTTTTTTAAAGTTCCACAGGAAGACGACCATGGAGGATCCATCAAGTCCAGGGAGAACAATAGGAAGGTTCTATTAGCGGCCTAGTCAAATCCTGGACTTAAATCTGAGAGCAGCTTTCTGGCTTCAAGATAAAGACATTTATAGATTTTACTCTGGTTTCCTTTGGTGTGATATTAAAACTGTTTAAATGATCTGAAAGTTCCCCAAAAACTAAGAAAGAGGGAATCTGGAGGGGTGAATACTTTCCCGGCTCTGCACCGTCTGCTCCCCTGGCTGCCAGAGGAGCCCCGGTAAGTTCAGACGGTGCTGAGTGAGAGCCGTTCAGAGGGGAACCCTCAGCATCGCCTCCGTCCTCCACATCAGAACCACTCCTGCTTCAGACCTTCCAATTTGAAATTCTAATAAAACGGAGCGAGGTTAGCCGCTAGCTGCGCTCCACGCATTACGATTCCAGAGGCATTTCCTGCAGACCTGGACATGTGAGGGCTAGCTTTTGGTGTTAGCATTAGCGATTCTGACGGCATATAACATGCAGGGGGGGGATTTTAGCTGTTGAGGCTCGGAGTTGTGATTCCTGAGGAGCAGTCTGGGCCCCGGAGCCATGCAGCATGTGGCGGATCGTCCCAGGTGGTTGGCTGTCAGGACCAGGATCAAAGAGCAGAGGAGCGGACCTCACACACACACATCTACACACCCGGCGTACACCAGGGTGTGCCAGACCCACCTGTTTAACAGTCAGGACACTCCATCGCAGGAAAACCTGCAGTGAGCCACAGAGTGACACGCTCATTTTAGGAGTCTGTCTGCATCGACACGTCGCATTTACACAAACACTCTTTAAAAGGCCTAAAAATGCGCTGCCGAGCGACTTAAACGCTTTCTGGGAGTCTTTCCTCGCAGCACAAACATTTACTCGGAGGCAGAGAGGGGGCTCAGAGCGCAGAGAGCCGCTCTGCTTGAGCTGTTGAAGAGGGACTCTCAAAAAATACACACCAGAGACGAGCACACGCAAACTCCAGGAGAGGGGAGGAAATCTATTAGAGGCTGGTGTGTGTGTGTGAGAACAACAACAGGGAGAGCAGCTGAGAGGACATGAGGAGGAAGGGCAGAGGAAGAGGAGGATGGAGAAGAAGAGGTTGTGAACAGAATAAAGAGCAGAGGAGGGAGATGCAGTTCATAAATGCTTCATGGATGCTGAAAGGGGCCCTTTGACTGAGTGAAGATCCTCACCCCCTCCCTCCCCCCTTCTCCCCCCGGTTCTGTCAACACATCCAGCCTCTGAAACAACAGGTCGACTCCAAACAGCAGAGCAGCAGAGGAGGCCATGCTGATGGCTCCACACGTCTGTTTCTGTGTCAGATCGGCCCCAAAGCGCAGGAAGTATTCACACCCCTTGGCTGCGGCACACCTACGGCGTCAGGTACTGTCAATAAAACAGATGCAACGCCGTCTGAAGCTCTAAATGGAAATAAATAAAGCGAATAAATTCAGGATTTCTATTCTTCGTCAGCTCACACATAAATGCGACATCAAATGTTTCATTTGTGAGAAATGTGCAAATATACATGTATGAATCTACATCCCCGGATAAATAAAGCGGCTGCAGTCTTTAGCACTAAGCGGCGGTAATGCACCTAGACGCTGAAGATGATGGAACGTTATCCTGCTCATTCACTGAAAGCAACGGCCGTTTCTCAGTTCGCAACAACGCGAGTTTGGACTCGTGTCCGAACGGGAGCACACAGCATAAATATGGGTGAATTGGAACAGAAGCGTACTGATGACATCTCCACACGCTCAGCTCGTCTGGAGCTGCATTTCACCTCCTGTTATTAATAGTCGCTAGATCAATGGCGTAAATATCAGTAAGCAGAGACAATTGCTTACGTTCCCACAACCTCTTAGGGGCCCCATCACTGACACCTGGTGGGTCCCCTATGTAATTGTGGACTAGGACGTCTCTTACGCTGCGTTCACACCGGACACACAGCAGGCGCGACAGAAGCAGCGAGGATTTACATGCAAAGTCAATGGTTGGCGTGCGTGAAGGCGCAGTAAAAAGTCCGTGCAGCGGCGTCTTGAGCAGATGAAGCAGCGTCCGGGGCGGCGTTTAAGCATCTGGCGCGCGCGACTTACTAAGCTGCTTGCTGCTTTCGAGATGGAAAAATTTAACTTTTGCTGCTTGATGCGCCGTGTCAACCAATCAGAGAAGCTGATCTGGGAGCTGGCAGAGGACAGGAACCTGGCACCTTGCTGATGACACAGAAGCGATATGATCCAGCTCCTCCTGAAACTATTTATTGATGCATAAATTCACTTAAAAATGCAGAAATCTGCCTGCAGAATATGTTAAGCTTTTATTATCCTGCTGCCTGCAGTTTGGATTATTTAGATGAAAAACACCTACCATCGCGCACCACCCGCGAGGGCTTGACCCGGCCAGGGCTGCTGTTGAAGAAGTTCCTTCTGTGCGTACGCGCTGCGTATGTGTGGGGTCTGGGGGCTCCGACAGAAATAACATTGGAAGGCAGGATGATAATCTGGATGAACTGACTGCATTGATTAAGTTTTTCAGGTGGACTTTCTCACTTAAAATATTAAAACTACTTTATTCCCCACTGATCACAGCAAATATAGCTGCAAGGCAGAGAAAGGATAGTGAAGCTCCATGCTTGCGGCGTCAGACACGCACTTTTGCACGGCGCAGCGGGAGCAACAAAGCTGCTTCAGCGTAGCGTCAAGAACTAACTGGTACAAGCAGCAAAAATGAAGCAGCAGGCGTGATTTTGCTGCTTTCTTGCTGCATCGGTGTGAGCGTGGCATAGAGCTGTCTCTGCGTGTGCGACTTGGGGCGACTAATCGCACCATATTTATAAGCGCAACACATGGCAGATTTCAACATGATGGTGAGCCAGTTTAAAACACCACGACACCAATAGCAAAAGCAGACAGTGGTACTTTTAATCCAGGGGTTGACGTTGAGGATTTTTACCACTTGCCCTTTGGGCAAGTAACTTTCACATTTCATTTGCCCAGAAACAATTTTTTACTTGCCCAGTATAATGTTTTGATAAATATAATTCCCTAATATTCATTTTGTATATATATCAATGAAACATGTTTGTTTTTAAATGTTTTTGTAATTCAGTATTTTTTAAGTTTCCAGGTTCCTGGTGTGTATCTGCACATGCGTCAGATAATGAACTCCAGCCTACATTACCGTGTTAACATGCTTTTCAATCCTTCCTGCACATTCTTTTTCAAACTAAACTTTGCTTTAAACTGTTGTGTGCTTGGAAAAATATAAATTGTAATGTTAAAATCTAAAAAAAACTTGACAGTTTAAAAACTTAAGATAAATCACAAGACAGAAGTCAATGCCACAAATAAATAACTTTTATTTTAGAGTCCGCGGTATGTTTATGCAAGATAATACTATTAATATCATGTGACTTTTCTAGAGAATCATTAGACATAGTTATTTTATACAGGGTTTCTTTCCACAGTCTGACATCATTTCAGAATTCCCTGACTTTTAACTGACTCAGGATTAGTTTTCCCTGACAAAATAAAAAAAGCAGCCGTTTGTCGTTTTGGTAACTACATCAAAATTAAATGCTAGGTGGAAAAAAATCACGCCATCTGGCGGAAAATCACGCGTTTTTTTCAAATCAAGCGAGAATGTGTACAAAACAACAAAAATGGCGCCGGCAACGCTTCTGGGTCGTTTTTTAAGCTTAATGTCGGTGATTTAAAAGTAATTTTGAGTGATAAATATTTTTTTTTTTGCGAATTTTGTACTCTCCCAACAATAAAAACTACTTGCCCCGGGAGATCGGGCGATGGTTAACATTGAGCCCTTTAATTACTGTTATTAACTAGTTAATATGTTAGGTCATTAGACGGTTGGTAAAAAATACACTCATATAATATAAATATGTTTCAAACCGCAATAAAGATCTTAAAAGAACAATGTATTTGAGTATTTTATTTTTTACAATACAACTTGGAATCATGGGTAATCCAGAACGTAGATTAAACCATAACCGTTACATACTTAAGTGGATTCCAGAGGAGAAAAAGGAAAGAAGAGCTGCTGGAAGAACGAACCTATGGAAGACAGAGGGGACCAATCAAAACCCAGATCCCTGACCATCATTCTGTTATCTGCTGCAGAAAATGAAACAGGACCAAATATTTGGACCTGTTTAATCTGAGGAGCTACGCTGCTGTATGGAGATAAAGACCAAGCTTCTTTAGCAAAGAGGGCAGCTTCATGGTCAGGATTATCATCTGCTCTGCAAATCAAAGAGGCGTAGCTAACGCCCACAGCCACCGATGCTCCAATCAGGAGGAAGGGTCCCGTTCATTGCTCTGGTCTGGCTCAGATCTCAGAGCTGGGAGGAGAAGCTGAACGTCTCCCTGCTCAGTGAATCATGATGGCGTCAACAACACTAAATTTATTCCTAATTGCATCATCAGATGAGGTTATAAAACACAACCTGTAAGCTTAGCGACAGCCCCCGGGAGCTTTTTGTTTCCTTTGTTGTGGAGATAAGCTGAACCCCTGCTGAAAATGATGGGAAATGATGAATAATCTGTTCAAAGCTAGCAATTTCAACCGACGGTTTATGTGAGGATAAGTAATTGGTGCTCAGCTAGAACAGCAGAAACAAGCTGCACTGATGAGTCCAGAGAAAACCTTTAAAACAGCCTCAGCATCTAAAATAATCGATTTCTGTTCGCCAGATAGTTCTCCATCGGCTGGATGTTCATTGAGGAGGAATTATCCGATTAATAAAATCATAAAAATTGTTTAAAAAGAAGAATAGAGCCACAGATCCGCACTTAAATTCTTAATTGCTGAAAATTCATCAGAACATTAAAAACAAAATTTGTTTCCAAGTCTGAAGACGTTTCGCTTCTAATCCAGGAAGCTGGATGGAAGTGAATTGAAAAAGCTCCCTGGATGGGAAACGAAACGTCTTCAAACTTGGAAACAAAGTCCAGTGGATTGTTTTTAATTTTCTTTTGTTTTTGGAAAAACTTCAGAAACTCAGGCTGTGATCTGGTTCAGGTTCCTTCCTTTAAGCTCCATGCTGTCAGGACCAAGATGATCACTTTAGAGGACATTGTTCAGGTTCAACCTGCAGGAAGATGAAGCTCAACCTCAGCAGGAGGTTCTGTAATTGATTGATTGACTTTATTGATCTCACAGTGGAGAAATTTACTTGTTACATCAAACAAATAATCAAGGAGAACTTCGTTATAGCGAAAAAACAGTTATTTTGGCAGAGAATGCGGATGGTTAACCTCTGTGAGGAGTATATACAGGTTGTCGAAATATCGATACTCAAAAAGTGTCGATACTGGAAAAACTTACGTTAACATATCCGGATACAATACTCTCGTTCTTAAAAGTATCGATACAGTGCCACCACCAGTGACACCTAAACAGTCATTCATAATATAAAGTGCAGAATAGAGGGAAAATGCACTTTCAGAACACTGTGTGATTGAATAATTCTCACAGCACTTTTCAGTTTCACACTTTTTGCATTAAAAAGGTGCAGCAGCTGAGAATTATTTTTTGTTTATTAACCGGTTTGGCTAAGCGTCATTGTTATGTGTGCAAAACGCCTTCAGGAAAAGAACTATAAAAAACAAAACTTACACAATGTAAAATGCTTCCTTTGTGTATTTATTTATTGTATTTTATTTATTAATAGAAATATTTTGGTACACAGATCCGACCCAGGCCACTTGGCTATGTGAATCCTGACGTTCAGGAATCCGACCTGAACATCATTAATACCCGACAAAGGTCACTATTCTGCGTCTTGCTATGCAGAAGCGGCAAGAAAAACAACAACCATGGCAGATGATGATGCGGAGAGCCCGGTATTTATGTTTAACCATCTTGAAAAAATTGAGTTTTTATGGTTTAGAAAGATCGCTAGAGCTCCGGCTCTACCATCCGTGTTTACTTCCGTGAACACAGAGCCCGCTGGCCTGTGACGTCATTGCTTCCTCTACTGCGCATGCAGGACACTTGTGTTGTATGACTGCAGTTCACGCAGGAGATCACATACAAATCACATATATTTGGAAATGTAAATGGCAACGCAAAAAAATCGGATTTCACAAAAAAATCGGAATTGAGCATCAGGCCTGCAGTGGGAACATAGCCAAAGTGACAGGAGCAATCTTGAACCTGGCAGGCAATGAGAAGATAATAACATAAACTAAATAACTCTCACCAAAGGCTTATAAAATCTGGCACCGATGACTGGAAGCGTAGGCCTTAGGTAAAATAGAGACTGGAGAAGGGGACACAAATGAATAGTAATCAAAAACTGGGCGTAGCTACATTATTAGGCCAGTCATCAGTGCCAAGATAATGACCAGAAGGTGCTGATTTTGCATTGGGCTCTGCAGTGCTCACTCCCATATTCCTCCTTATCACAAAGGCAGTAGTATAGCGGTCCAGCTGCTGGGTTGTTGCCCTCCTGTGGCCTCCAGGCTCATATCTCTTAGTGTACTGGCCTTTCTCCTGATGTATTGCCTCCAACCTCTGGGAACTACAGATATCGGCACACCAGCTTTATGGCCACAGCTCACATTGAGCCATTGTGCCATCCTGGATAAGCTGCAATATCTGAGCTACTCGTGTGGGTCGGTCTGCTTCTGTGTCCTTAAACCCCCAATAGCGGCCTCAGCGGATGGCACGCTCACACTGAGCCTGTGTGAGTTCTGCTGGAGGTTTCTTCCTGTTCAAAGGGAGTTTTCCTATCCACTGTAAGCTACAAGCATGCTTAGTGTGAGGGATTGCTACAAAGTCAATGAGTCGATGCAATCAACAGATGTTCCTTACATAGAAAGCTTTGAATCAATCTGACTGGATGATCTAGTAGTTGAACTGTAAAAAGTGTCTTCAGAATGTCATTGTCACTCCTTTTGTAAGGAACAGTGGTACTTCCCAATTTTCATGAGGCAAAAGAATCTTCAGAAAGTGCTTTAGCCTCGGGTAGCACTGATCTTTAAAAAGCTTGGTCTCTTGGATAATCTAATCTATAGAGTCATGTGATGTTTATGTCATGATACTCTGATGCCATGTTTTGCTTCTCATATGTTTGTATTTTAATTATTTTCTTCGTAGGCTTTGCCATGTTTCATTTGTTTCACCTAGAAGCGGCCTTTCTCACCAGTTGTCCTGCCCAGCAGATAACAGTGTAGAGGAGGGCTGATGCCACCAGTCTTAGACGTTTTTAGGCTCACTCCCTGCGCCCTTCTTAAATTCTCTCCTAAGACAAAATAAAAAATCATCCTGTAATGTTTGGGTAGCTCTGATCCGGACGGATAAATCAGCGACGCAGATTAGCGCTAAATGTTGGGAGAGTTTCTTAAATGAAGCAGGAAGCGCTGCAGCTGCTCAGGCTGCATTCATCCACAGGAACATTTAGGATGCAGGAAATCTTCGCCTCTCCAGCTGATTTATTAGAGTAATATTTGGAGGACTAAGGGAAGAAAATTATCCTGGATCCATAGAGTGAAACATTTACATAATTTCCTTTTTTCCCCAGAAGTGTTGCATCTTCTTGTAGAGCTGCAGGTTAGAATCTGCTGTGTGAGGCTGAATCAGCACTCAGTGGAAAACGCCCCGCGGTCCTCAGGGTGGGGTGGGGGGGTTATTAAGGAGGGTTTATCACAGAGACCTCAGCTCTGCCTCTGGGTGGCACAGGAAGCCTCCTCCAATCGTCTGGAGTTTTTTGTGCATTAAAGCCGCCTGAGTGACGGCCGGACGGCGGCTGAATATGACAGCGCAATAAAGAGGAGATTTAGCGATGGAGGAACACAGAGAGGATGAGTGGATGGCTTCAAACAAAGCAGCCTCTCTGACGCCTTTTGGCTGGCGCTCTAATCCTGTTAGCGCAGGACTCGCTCCAACTCACAGCACTTCACAAATCTATACAATCCACTGGTTACTTTGGCGAGAAAGCACCACTACCCCCCCCTTCCATTGAGCAAACAAGAGCACTTTTTCTGTGAATCAAAGCTAACGTCTGGATGACCCAAAGCCTGGCTCTGCAGCTCTGCTCATAACCTCCATCTTTCCGTCTGCGGCGGAGGCAGGAAGTGGAGGAAAAACCTCCACGCAGAATAAAGCTCCCATTAAATCCACCTGCAGCTGCTCTCTAATTGGGCCTGGGCAGCCGACTCAAGAAGCCAACGTCTAGTTAAGGCAACATAATTGGCTGCTCTGCTTTAGGAAAGAATGAAATAAATCAGTCCCCCGTCTCAGGTCGGCCCCGTCTCAACTGAATCCATTAGAGCAGATAATTGTTTTGGACCGAGGAGCGTTTGCTCGGCGTTGCCATAGCTGAGTGGAGGAGGGAGGGAGGGAGGGAGGAGGTTGGCTGGTATCTGCTGTCTCTCTGGACGCGGTGATGGAGCAGTGATCAGAAATCAGAGGCTGTGATCTGCCAGCATTTATCAGCTCGGAATTATTGACTGGATCCCTGATTTTAGATCCAAACATCCAGATGAGGTCCAATCAGAGCCTGCAGAGGCGTAGCCAGAAAATCCTTTCTAAGGGGGGCCAGGGTATAACCAATGTACACTAGTAGATGTTCTAACAGGAAAATTAAAAAGCAAAACCTCATTTTTAAAATAAAGACAAACTATACTTTCCTACAGCCTTTCCTAACATATAGACGCATATATTTAAACATTTGTTCTTTCTAAATAAAAGGTATAGTGGATAAAATTCTTTCAGGTTTGAGTTCTGGGGCGAACAATGTTTCATTTTCATTACTTACCTGCTTTTATCTATAATCATTCAGCAAAGAAATGATATTTACAAGTCCTTATAGCTACATAAACTGATTCTTTTATAAGTTTTTATTAAAATTGTTATTAATCTGTGACTCCTAGATGACTTGCAGAGACATAATTTTATTTTTATCATTTTACTCCATATATAACGCAAGATGTAGTTCTGAAAAGAGCGTGAATTCTGTACTTATCTGTAATGTTAGTACACTGATGTGTATAATTAACCACAAAATTTAAATAGCTTTGAATCACCTAAAAACAGTTCATAATTAAATTATTTCCCGTGTTGTATTTCCGTATCCCTCCCTCGGTGACCTCTCTATTCAACCTATTCTCATTATATAAGAAATTGCACGTAAAAGTTATGCACCACCGTAATTTAATGCGCTTTTTGGGCCGTTTTTTCGCAAAGTCATATGCTCGCACTCATTCAATGCAATATAGAATATAAAATTACAATTAGCCCTAACCCTAAGATATATAAAACAGCAAGCAACGTAGGTTAGGAATATGAATAAGTAATTATTGCACTGTTTTTCCCATTTCCCTACGTCCGTCCTTGGATCTGCTTTTTTTTCCCGTCTGCCAGAGCATGCGCACTGATGTGGTTTTTTGAGGAAAAACGTCCAAAACGTACGAAATAGTGTACATAACTTTTTAAATGCGATTTCATACTTACTGATAATGAGAATATGTTGCTCTATTTCGATTGCTTTTCATTGTGCTCGTAGCGATTTTTGTTTATTTATGTTCCTTTTTTTCTCTCTCTATATACATATATATGTTAATTACCACTTTTTATTATGGTTATATTGCCTCTTTTTTGTGTTGGCGCTGTATTCTGGAAAATCTTATCAAAAATTAAGTACAAATAAAAAAAAAATGCTTTGAATAATCCACTTGAGAGTATTACTGCTGCCAGTGTGTCGAAAGTGGGACGAAGATGTTGTGGAAGAGGACGCCATGGCAACAGAAGCTTGGTTTGGTGTATAATCAAGATGCTATGACCAAAAAAAATTTGATTGACAGATGACCGCTGACATATGATTGGCTGAATTTAGGTGTTCAGGCTGACGTAGAACTAACTGGCCTGCAGATAACGAACTAAAAAAAAAAATAATAATAATTTTAACCCTATAATGCCAAATGTATCATATTTGATACATACGGTTTCTGAAATGTTTTTATGTTTGACACCTTTTGCATGTAATTTAATGATAAAAACTCAAAATCCTATTGTACACAATCAGATATACCTGATGCTAACAGCCGGTAGTAGACTAGCACAAAAATAATCTTGACTTATAGCATAGTGTAATAAATTATTAATAATATCAAAAATGTATTTCTGTTTTTTTTTCTTTTACATATTTTGTTGTGGAGGCCAAATAAGGACTTCAAACCAAAAAAGTAATTTTTCTGTTTTTGTTTTATTCTTTTGATCGGGCTTTAAAAGGTTAAAAGACAGGTATTTTTTTGAAATTGTCTGATAAAGAGTACATTTATATACATGTTTAAGTTTAGAATGAAATCATTTAAATATGATTTCCCTACGACTTGAAGGCACTTGAGTTTCAACCTGTGCATCCTTTCTCTGGATCAAAGCATCAGAACCAAAGTTCGGTTTGATGGATCCTCCTGGTTTTTCAGTCCCACATCGATGTTTATTCTGGCTTCGTCGTCCAACGTGAAAAATAAAGTTCCTCCTCATTTACGTCAGCAGCACTTCTCAGCTTCACACCACAAAAAGGGAAAGTTTAGTTTGTTCTTTATAAAAATAAATATTTTTCGGGTTTATTAACTGATTAACTGTTTGGGCTGGAAGTGGAGATTCTCACTATAAAAGACGTTTCAACTGAATTTAATCCAGAATGCATTTGGAGTCTGGGTGAAATGCATTACGGGATTGATGTTTGGATTTAGATAAAACCTGCATTAACAGAAACATTCCCTAAAAGGACAATGTTTGCCTAAATAATCTCTCACTCCTCATCACAGAGAGTTAGAACCAAATTTATGTTTTAATTAAAGCCCAAACCTTCGTTACCACCTGGTTCCCGCCTGTTACCTGCAGGCTGGATAGACAGAAAAACCTTCTTTTATTCCCTCCATGATCAATTTGCATTCACTGTGGCTTATATTTAATTTTTCTTACTCTGATATTTTCGAATTATTTCCAGGTCACGCTGTGCACAAAGAATTTGGTGCAGAATGGAGCCACTTAATGAAGACATTAAACTTATTGTGTGTGTCTCAGCAGCTCATGTGGGCTACGGTGCATCATTAAGATAAATGACATATCGCGTCCTCTGCCAAAACCCCCCCCCCCCGGCACACACACACACACACACGCACACAGAAACAGAGCCGTCATGGAGCTTACGGTTGTGTTTTAGCAGGAGGACCATTTTCTGTTTACCCCTCTGGCTCTCCTTGTCTCATTCTCTCTCTATCTCTCCCTGCATCTCTTTTTCTCTTTCAGCACAAAACAGCAAATTGCTCCATTTCTCACTCACTCCTCTTTCCTCCACCGCTCATCCAGTCATCTGGTTATTAACTCCAAACACATTAAACCAACACAAGCGCCGCCATATTCCCCAGCCTCCCCATAAACACAGGCGTATACACGACCTGAGCGCCCAGACCGACAGCAGCAACCACACAGCTCCATGTTGGATCCAACCGACACCAAAACTGCGGGGATTATTTAAGGAAACCGAGCTTCCATCCAAATCATGTCTGGCAGTTTGTTGGGTTTTGGCTTCAAACGAATCTAAACGGGCTTAAAGGGATCCGCTGAAGTTTGGGGAGTTTGGACTCCTGGCGTCTGCTGCAGGAACTCGGTTCTTCAGGCTCTCAGATGATAAAATATTAATAATGAGAGGAGGATTAAACCAGTTAACTGGATCTGAGCCAGAGCTCCCAGTTTGATCCTTTGTTGAATCATTTATTCATTCCTCGTCATTCGACTTCGGCCCAATTCTGATTTACGGTTCTACTAAGCAGCTCAGAGAAACGGGTTCGGGCCACAGCAGACGGTCGAGAACATTAAAATTGTAGGGAAATCACATTAAATGTCAAATCATTCTGGCTTTAACATGTATATAAATGTACTCTTTATCAGATGATATTGTCCCAAAATTTAGAAAATTTCTATTTTTCCGTTATCTTCTGCAGGCCAGTTAGTTATACATCAGCCTGAACACCTAAACCTCGGCCAATAATATATAAACGTCATCTGTCAATCAAGTTTTTTCATATATCGCAGCTAATATACGCAACGGCTGAAATAAGAATCATTTCTTTCCCATTGAGTTCCGTCCCAGTGTTCACGAGGGGATGGACGTCTGTGTCTTCAGCAGGCATAGAGCTAACAGAACTGGCGGGCGCTATGTAACATCTTCTTCCCCGCTTCTCTCTAAATAAAAAATGGATGACGGAGGAAACTCATCCACCTACCTCTTAACATCCACCTAATTTTGGGTAATCCTCGCCTATTTTGCATCCCCAAATAGAAGAGCAAATAACTTAAGAACTGTAAGCCCAGATTACATGTGCAATACAATATTTGAAAGCTAACACCCTCTAGTTTATGAATAAAAATTGGGTGAGTAGAACACAGACTAAGATGCATCAGTTCAAACATGACTCAAAGTTGTTTTTTTTATTCTCGGAAATGTTGTATCTAATTATTACCAACTAGAGACTGACATATTTTTTTATTTTTTTGTATTAGTAACGATCACGTGATTGGGACAGTAGAGGATTAAACATTAACGGGAGCAGACGGGAGCGGGGAGCAAAACCAATAGTAACTAAAAAACCTAGGATCGATGCCAAAAATAAAATAAAATAGAAAGAAAAAAAATCCAGTACTGGCGCCGCCATTTTGTAGTGTTTTTCCTTAAAGCCTACACTATAATGCGAGTCAAAAAGGACACAACCCAAAAACTAACAGTGCTTCCGCTCTGAGTTTCACCCAGCTCAAAAACAACAATGGAGGGACCAACAGTTAGTGGCTTAACTCGACTTCAAAAGTTTGAAAAAAGTGAAATCTTATTGAAGACAACAAGAATGGGAGTGGTGCAGGAGCGGGGAGTCATTCTGAATGGGAGCGGAGTAATTTCACCAGGAGTGGGGCCGGGACAGATTTACATTTCTACTCTGGCCGAGGATCGGGGCGGGACACAATTTTTTCTGTGGGAGTGGGAACGGGACAGGAATGAAAATCCACCCCGTGTCAGTCTCTATTACCAACCTTCAATTTTCAATACCAAAATTGATTTCAATGAATCTTTAACAGAGTTAAAGGGTCATCAAAAATCTTTAAAAGTCATTAAATTATTATTCTTTAAATTAAGGCCTTAATTGGCATTAAAATTCATCAAATGTGATTATCGATTAGCATTTAAAATGCTTTAATAAAAAAAAAAGTATATAAATACAATTTATCGCAATATATTTGAGCAGAACTGCCTCCGCTTGATCGTAAAATCGTAAGTCCGGGAAAGAAGCTCGAGACGGAGAAAAAGCTAGAGAATGGGAAATTGCAATTTTCAACGAAACTTGCTAGAAACAAGAAATTCGGGACATGGCTGCAACCTATCGACAGTAAAGATGACAGAGTCTTTTGCCGTGTATATATGATAGCCATGAGTACTTGTTGATGGGGGAAGAGCATTAAAATAGCATTAAATAAGAGTTACGCATTACTGTCTAAACCCTGTTTTTTCTAATCTAATTTCCAGCCTTTTCACGTAAACGAACCATCTGCTGTTTAAACACTGTTTGTTTAACTGTTCATCCATCTTTGTGTCAATAAAGTTTTTTCATCCATCCATTTTCTGCACGCTTATCCCAAGCGGGGTCACGAGAGACGTGGACCCGACCTCGATCAGTCTACGTCGAGAGGCGGAGTTTTTCAAACATATTCAAATGTTCACAGTTGAAGTTTTGGAGGAAACTTCAAGCATAAAGCTAATTTAATCCCTTTTATTTCCCCCTCCTCCTCTGAGGGCTAACTCGAATCCTGACCTCGATGGATGAGGACGCTAAACCTAAGGTATCTGGATTTTGGTATCTTGGATGGACTTTTGGCGTGACCTTTCAGCTTGTAAACATTGCGACGCCCCGTCCCTGAACTACGGCATATCGCCAAAGGTTGGAGCGTATAGAGGTCAGAGATCAAAGCACCCATCAGAACGAGACGACCTGGAGGAGGTCCGGCTTCACTCATCCTGAGATCTGAAGCCATCCATTCATTTCTGTACAGGAGCTGAATTGTTAAACATCTGGTAGAGATTTCATGTCAATAGCTGATTAAAGAGACGATCCCTGACAGAAACAGGTGGAGATTTTCCCCCCCTGTGCAGGAAGGGGATGAGCAGGTGATTTCACCCTGATGAAACCAGAGCAAACGTCCAATTCTGAACTATTTGAACATATTTTCATGTTGTTGTTTCTGTCTTAAAGATGAGCCACCGTCAGCAGGAGCAGTCAGCTTGGATTTCATTCAAACTGAGCTTCTTATACCAACAGCTGGAAAGATTTATCAAGATCGGGCTAATTTCACCAAGAGGAGAAAAATAAATAAAACAAACTTCAGTACGATTTGATAGATTTTAATCCTGCTTCCTTCAGCCTCTGATCTTCAAACCTGTTTTTCATTATTGTTGAAATAATCTGTCTGTCTGTGGTTAATAATGAAAACTAAAGAGGTAAAATAGATCTGATGTAATTAGGAAGATTAAAGGTATAAGTATGTTTATTTATCGCCGGAGTTGGCGTGACTAAAGATCTCAAAAGAAAATGTGATTTTAAAAGCTTCAGTTAAAAGGAAACAAACTGGGTGGATTCTTTTTTCAAATAAAAGATCACAATTTGGGGAAATTAGTGGGAAGTTTGTCCATTTAAGCTTCATTATCAGAAATAGACCTGACTATCATCAGCATAGATGCATTACCTGATCATCTACAGTATGATTATATCATAATTTCTTTTCATTTTACAGTTTAATCTTGATGTTTATCATTGTTAGGTTTAGTCCCTTGAGGCAGACACCCTGTCTACTTTTAAGGCTGGAAACTAAAACTTTCCTTTTTGATAAAGCTTACATAGTCAGAGTGGCTCCAGGTTATCCTGAGCTATCTCTATAGTTATGCTGCTTTAGGCTTAGACTGCTTGCTGCTGGAGGACATTGGGACCCCTATTTCATCATTCTGCTTCATTCTATCTCTATGCTACAAGCATGCTTATTGTGAGAGATTGCCTTTAAGTCCAATGAGTCGATGCAATCAACTGGTTTTCCTTAGATAGAAAACTTTTGAATCAATCTTCTGACTGGATGATCTGGTTGAACTGTAAATTGCCTTGAGAAATATAGAAATAGAAATAAACTGAATTGAATTAAATTTGAAACTTTTTATGGCTTCCTGATTCTTGGTTGGATGCATGAAGCCCTTTTAGTGACAGATGGGTCAGATTTCCATGTTCACAGGTTCAGGTTTCTACAACCAAACGCATCTAAGCGTTTTCCTCGGCAGCGTTTCATCAGCTGGAGGAAAACTTTAGGTCACAGTCATCATTTTTCAGAAAAATAACACTGACATTCACAACAATTCTCTTGTTTATCATGACAGATTATAACAGATTAACTTCTGTTCAGAGAGTGGATTTAGAAAAGGAGCCGTGTTGTTTTCTAATCCAGCAAACAAGCCTTATTTCTCAAAGCTTCATTTTTTATTTTGTGTTTTCTGCTAAATTTCCTCAGAGAGTTTCTCTGGTATTGATCTTTTCGTGTTGTGTTCTCCTCTTCCGTTTGCCCCTTGGTTCCTTTTAGGAATTAGAGAGAAGTCAACTAAAGAGGATGCAGACGAAACAAAGGAGAAAAAAAAGCAATAGAGTTGCAGGTTTTTCTCTTTTTACAGCTGCAGCTGTGAAGGTAACATGTTTCCAAACAGCTGCTGTACATACAAAGTGTATCTGGGTCATTAGGAGCAGAACCAGGAGGCCTTATTGGTCCCAAAAAGCTGAAGTGTTGTTCCCCACAGCAGAACATAGCAGAGCAGGAGAGGAAAATCTGCTAAAGATGAGGTCTTAGTGAGCCGGTAGAGAAGAGCTGGTGCAAACTAAGGCCGGCTAGAGCTCAATCAGAACAGTTCTTTCACTCTTTGGCCGGAGAAAGAAAGCTCAGATGAAAGGATGAGGCATGCATCAACTATGAGAGCTACTCTAAACCCATCAGCTGAAGATCGAGCTGGAGATTCAACGGAGCTGAAGGACGCAGGAAGGGGACTGGCCCGACTGGACCTGACTCACAGAGACGGAACAGGAGAAGGATGGAGGAGAGTGATCTCAAGGCAAGGAACAAACGTCTAGAGTGCATACCGATGGCCGCATTGGAGACACTGGATGAGTGGATGATTCCTGGAAGGACGCTGTCTCCAGGCTCTCATGAGCTCCAATGACTCACAGTTACAATGAGCCAGAAAGAAGAGCCAATGAACAATCAGAACCAGGAGGACTCCTCTAACCAGCTGGCAACTAGTTAAGGCTTCAAAATGTCGTCTCACTCTGAGAAACCATCGGCGTTCCTGATCAGCGTTCTCCTAAAGGTGTCTGAGAACCAATCAATAGGGAGTCATCTTTGGACCATTTTTTATTAATCTTTTGGGTTTTTAATTCAAACTGAATTAGTTTGTTCCTCCTCAGGTGATCATCTGCAGGATTTCATGGGTTTTTAACATCTTTGTCTAAGTTTAACAGCCGTTTCTTATCCTCATTTTTATTTTAACACCTTATAACAGAGGTAAGCAATTAAAAATCAGCCGTGTCCGAATAAAGAAAATCAGTCATCAGTAAAGGTCCGCAGACATTTATAATTCTAATCTGTTACTTTAAACAGAATTTAACACTGAAATAAAATGTGGTGTTTATACATTCATGTAATACGTTGAATTTTTAAATAGAAAATATAAAAAATAGATAATTTTTCCTTTTTAAAAAGTAGAGAACAACAATTTTTCAGTTTAGTGTATAGACAATTTCCTGACTCACTTTTTAAAAATGTTTTTTCAAAAGCATGTTTTCAAAATCTAAAACTTTTCATAAAAATAAACTCCTGAAAACCAAGTTGAGCCAAAAGTCTAAAGTTCACTAAATATTTGTTGCTTCCCATATGATTGAACATAAATATTAAACATTTACAAACTCTAAAAAGGTAACTAGGATTATAAAAGGAAACCCGATTAATATATTTATGTTAATGGTTATTTTACTTCTTAATACGCTGGAAAAATGATCTAGAAATGAGTAGAAATATCTTAAATGAAGTGAATTTACACTTAATTTGAGTAGGTCAATGAGATAAAGAAGCAGGGTTAGACGATGAAGAGGGGTTTTTATTTATAACATATTTAATATGGATGAAATCTAAATGTAAAGATGCGTTCATGTTCCTTCTGTTGGCAGAACATCACCTCATCCACAAACATGGTGACAGTTACAGACTTTCTAACTTATTTCTGCACGCGTTTTAAGCATGCAGGACATTGGCACAAAGAAAAAGCTACTTTTAATGTTTATCAAGCTTGCAGATCCTTTACAGCTTCAAAAAACCTCTGCTGTTAAAAGGGAGTGTTTCCTCTCCACTGTCGCTACAAGCATGCTTAGTCTGAGGGATTGCCTTCAGTTCAATGAGTCGATGCAATCAACTGGTTTTCCTTAGATAGAAACCTTTGAATCAATGTGACTTTATGTTCTGGTTGAACTGTAAAGTGTCTTGAGATGACGTGTGATGTGAATTGGCGCTATAGAAATAAACTGAATTAAATTTAATAGAAAAAAAACAAATCAAAAGTTAGAAGAAATAAAAAGCTTGTAAAATGTAAACCAGTCCTTCCGTTAAATCTTGTTTTATAAATCTAAAATCTTTCTGAGGTATAAAACCAAGATGCTGCAGGTGATGAAAAGGGTCCAGCAGCTTCTCTGGAGACACTTTGAAACTTCAGATGAGGTTCTGGGTCTGATGGAGGCGTCACGTCTCTCCTGTCAGTCTCCCTCTCCGCGTGTCTCATTACAAGTGTCATCAGCGCCCACTCTGCTTGATGCGTGTTAATACGGCGCCGCCATTGTCTGCCCATTTGTCGCTGCGTCTCTATTGTTTGCTCTCACACTTGACAAACTCATCAAAGGGAGGGAAAAAAAGAAGGAACGGGAGGGAAAATGGCAGCAAATCACACAGTTTTCGCACAATTGACTCTGCAAGTCTGGCAGGGCGCGTCTTTGTCTTCGAATGGTCCAAACAATATGAGCCGGCCGGTGTGGTTCTGAGATCTGTTCAGACATTAACCATCCTGGAATGAGCAGCAGCTCCTGGAAGATCTTTTCTGTGTCTGTCTGCACCTGTGTCCCCTTTCTGAAAACTGTTTTCAGTCCGGAGTAACCAGAGGAGGAGTAAAACCCAACCAGTGCAGGGAAAGATGAAGATATGAAGAGGAGAACATGGACACAAACAGCAGACATACAGACATGATGGAGCAGACGGATCACATCACATAGAGACGAGTGGTACCTTTGCTCTGTGGAGGGTTCTGGCTGCGGTCTCGGAGGATGTTGATCTGGTAGACGGCTCCGTACGGCTCAAACAGCTCCTTCAGCTCCTTCTCCGACCAGGAGCGTGGGATCTGACCCACAAACATCTTGATGGCGTCCGGGTCCGGCTGATCCGAATGCTCCAGCGCCCCGTTCATCTTCCCGGCCGTGCCGTTACTGCGGGAAAGACAGGAGAGACGGCGTTAGTCTGATTCCAGAAGCTTCATCTAGACCAGGGGTAACCCATTAAAAATCAGCAGGGTCAGAATAAATAAAATCATCAACCAGTTAAGGTCTGGAGACAGTTTCAATTATAATCCGTTACTTTAAACACTGAAATAAAATGAGGTTTTTATGCATCCATGTTATACATTGAAGTCTACGGAGCCCCTAAAGGGACATGGAGGGAAAAAAAAGAACTTTTGCGAGATTCCGCAATAGTTTTGCAAGATCTCGCAAAAGTATCGGGGGATTTTGCAAAAGTATTGCAGGATCTCGCAAAAAGTTTATTTTTTGCGAGATCTCGCAAAAGTTTTGCGGGATCTCGCAAAAGTTTATTTTTTTCCTCCACATCCCTTTAGGGGCTCTGTAGAAGTCTTAAATACAAAACAAGAAAAAAAACAACAAGAAAATTTTCGCAAAAGTTTATTTTTGCAAGATCCCGCAATAGTATTTTGGGATCTTGCAAAAGTAAATTTTTTGCGAGATCTCGCAAAAGTTTTGCGGGATCTCGCAAAAGTTTATTTTTTCCCTCCACGTCCCATTAGGGGCTCCGTAGAAGTCTTAAATACAAAACAAGAAAAAAACAACAAGAATTTTTTTCATTTTAAAATCTAAAGTGTTTTTTGAAGTAGACAACAACAATCTTTCAATTTGGTATATAGAAAATTTTCTGATTCACATATTTTATAAAACACCAGAACTGACAGTTTGAATTTTTTCAGACAACAAGCGGTAATTTACAAATGTTTTAAATCAGGTTGGGTCCGGATCTGGACCACCGTAATCCATGACCTCTGGTCTAGGATAACAGACTGTCTCCAACCTTCATCTAAAGTCTTCCTCAGATTGAGCACAGATCAGATTAGTTTCCACCACAGGAGGCAATTTTTGGTTTGATTAGAGCTCAAAGTTTCTGACTAAATCAGTGCTACAAACCAAATATAAGCATTAAACATTCAGCATGTAAAACAACTAAGTGAACATTTTATCTCCACCTTAATTCAGAATTCAGTCAAATGGAAAACCACCCGGATAAAATGGGAAGAAGGACTAGACATGGAAAGGTTCTGGAAGCAGCTCCTGGTGGTTCCACTTCCTGGGACCTTTTATGGACTTCCTGTGGTCAGAAAGCACATCTGACCTTCATGTTTGCACTTCTTTAAAGTCCTCCTTTATCGTTCTTGGACTAAATGTGAAACCCGCTGACAGAGAGTGGAGCTGTTTCAGTTTCACTCAGGTCCGACCGGCTAATGGCTCCTTTCACTCAGCGTGTCATTCCAGCAGACGTATTCAAACAGCCCAGGTCACAGAAAAAACACATCAATTACCAGCTGCTCCCCTACAGTGATTTTAAATAATTGCAATAAATTAGACGTGAGACGGCTGTGATGTCAGGGAGAAATATCCCAACTCCCACAAGGTTGGAGAGAAAAATATCTGTAGAAGGAAAACAGTCTGAATCCATCAGAACGCTGCAGCTAACTTAGAAACAGCCAAATCTGTCAGATGAGGACCACAAATTCTACATTTTCTGCCTGTGAAGCATCCTTCACACCATTACAGGGACACAGAGCCAGCAGGAGCCGCACTAATAAAGCTCTCTGGGGGGCCGCCGCAGACCCTCGCTGCCGGGAGAGGCAGCTTTCAATTCCCCGCTTTACAGCCGGCAATTTTTATACACAGCGACCTGACACATCAGCAAACTGACATTTCACCGAGGAGCTAAATGTGGTTTTCTGATGGCAGAGGATCCTCAGAGCCTCACCAACTCACATTTCATTCCTGCTTCCTGCTAGCCAATCAGATGGCTGGAATTAGAGACGACAACCTGATGAAGATCATACTGAGCCTCAGATGGTTTTTGGTCTCAGTAGCTCAGAACCTGCTGATCCACTGGGATCTTACTGGTGTGGACAGTTAGAACAGAATGGGCAGACTGGTCCCAGACAATTGGGAGGCCCCATTATCTCAGACGGCTGTCCGGTTCGTACCAAGCCATGCAGAACATCGACTACACCAGATGCAGCGTGCATCAGATGGGAGCGGCAACCCGAGGCTGGATATCTACAGAACTGAATGGTTATATGTTGGAGGACTGAGCTGATGAGTCTGTTTCAGCTGCAATGTTCAGAATCTGGAGTAAACCGTAAAACCCAGATCCATCCTGGACACTATCAGTGGTTCTAGCATTGGGTTGGGGTGATAAGCTATGGGGCTATCGGTGCTTATCTATGGGAGATATGGGTGCTAAGCTATAGGAGCTATGGGTGCTAAAATATGGGAGCTATGGGTGCTAAGCTATCTATGGGGGCTATGGTTGCTAACCTATAGGAGCTTTTGATGCTAAGATATAGTAGTGATGGGTGCTAAGATATGGGAGCTATGGGTGCTAAGCTTTAGGAGCTATGGGTGCTAAGATATGGGAGATATGGGTGCTAAGGTATATGAGCTATTAGTGCTAAGATTTGGGCCATGGGGGCTATACTATGGGAGCTGTGGGTGCTAAGATATGAGGGCTATGGGTGCTTATCTATAGGAGTTACGGGTGCGAAGATATGGGGGCTATGAGTACTAAGCTATAGGAGCTGTTGGTTCTAAGCTATGAGTGCTAAGATAGGGGGGCTAAGCTATAGGGGCTATAGATGCTTAGATATTGGGCTATGGGTGCTAATCTACAGGAGCTATGGGTGTTAAGATATGGGGGCTATGAGTGCTAAGCTATAGGAGCTGTTGGTTCTAAGCTATGAGTGCTAAGATAGGGGGGCTAAGCTATAGGGGCTATAGATGCTTAGATATTGGGCTATGGGTGCTAATCTACAGGAGCTATGGGTGTTAAGATATGGGGGCTATGAGTGCTAAGCTACGGGGGCTATGGGTGCTAAGCTATGAGTGCTAAATTTATGGTGGATAAGCTACGGGGGTTAAGGTATGGGAGTTTTGGTGCTATGATATGGGGGCTATGACTGCTAAGCTACGGGGGCTATGGGTGCTAAGCTATGAGTGCTAAGATATGGGGGCTAAGCTATAGGAGCTTTGGATGCTATGATATGGGGGCTATGGGTGCTAATCCGTAGGAGCTAAGGCTGCTAAGCTATGACTGCTAAGATATGGTGGCTAAGCTACGGTGGCTATGAGTGCTAAGCTATGGGGGCTATTATCTGACCAAGGCTAGCAATGCTGGATATAAAAGTAAAAACACTCAACAGTTCTTTGCAAATTAATTACAAATGTCTGTTTAACTATCAACCAGAGTTCATTCAAGCCTGACCTTCCTCAAGATCAACATTGAAGCTAACATTAGCTAAGCTTGTACAAGTTCCATATTTAACATGTATCAACTTAAAGCAAAAAGCGGTCAGAACACATTCATGACTGTTAAACTAAGTTATTTAATGATAACTTATAGTTTTTAAGTCAATGAGAAACTTTTTTAGGCTAAAGATGCTTTGCTAACGCTAATATTGGAGCCAGGAGGAAAACAGTCCAGTCTCAAGAGGCGGGATTTTCTGAAAAGTAGCCAATCAAAGGCGGCTTACTTTTTCCAGTGGGTCCTCCCTCAAAGTTACGTATGTTGAAACTTTTTACAGTTTGAATTTAAGCAGGACAGGTTTATGTTTAAGATACTTTTATTTTATTCAGTGTTATTTTGTATTAAAGTGAAATAGTGGATAATAATTTGTTTTCCATGTGTTTACGTCACACATAAATATGCATCTAATTCAATGCAATTTCACACACAAACGGGGGCTAAAAAAAAATCACCACACCGGGAGGGGTAAAGGCAATCGGGTCGGCTGGCACGCACAGCAACCTAGGCAACGCTAGTCATCAAGTGTGTGGAAACCTAGCCATGTGCGGAGAGAAGGAGCATGGACTCATGCCTCCGACATACGAATGTTAAAAATGCGCGAGAGCCATCAAAGTCTGTGGTCTGTTCAAAATGGCAAAGAAGCAGTCGGATAAAACCCAGTCGATGTTCATTTATTGCTCCATTTTCTCTTTGTTATTCTGGGCATTAGGGAGGAATTGTATTATCTTAAAACAGAGAAACAAAGCCTAATCCCAGGCTTGGTCCACTGACAACACTAATGCCACGTTATAAAGCTCAGCAAGTGAAAGGGTGAGAGCAAAGGAAGAGAGCAGGAAAGGGTGAGGAGGAATATAAAGAGAGACACATCCAGACCTTTGAACGCGGGCCATCCATCTTTTGCAGAAGGAGCCGAGGCGCTCAGCAGAAACGCCCCATTCCTTAAACGACTTAAAGGACATGTCAAATAAAAACGCCAGAACCGGGGAGGGGAGTCAACGAGCAGAACCTGCACTAACAGTCCTCAGGGCATTAACCGTTCCCCGCTAAGCTGTCCGATAAATCGCCTGGGCCTGCGCGGCGAAGGAGCCCCCAGGGATGCGGCTGACGGTGGGGAGGAAAGGGAGGAAGGGAAGGTAAATGACGGCTGCAAACTGCAGCTTTTCCTCTGGATCTCCTAAAAGATGGAAGGAGGATGGAGCTGAGGAGCCCCGGCGGTCGCTGAGGTCAGACTGCAGGACATCATGCCTTCTCCCTCCGACACACAGAGCCGATGTTTCAGAAGGAAAGTGAAAACAATCCCTCATTGTTGGCTGTGTGTGTGAGGCTCCAGGGTTCGAATGAGTCCGAGGGGCAGACGACACAATAGGCAGTGTCAGAGGAGCGCCTTCCTCGTCCAGGACACTGGGCAACATTCACTCTGCCTGCTAACACAATAAATAGCTTCACCCGAAGCTGGAAGGCGTACCCACGCTCACAGAGCTATCTTGTCTAGATTGCATGCTCCATCTTTTCCCGTGGGGGGGTTGGAGTAGGCGACTCTTCCTAACCATGAAGGAATGAGCGTCCCTGTGGCCAAAACCGACAAGGTGTTATTGTAGACCCGCAGAGCTTTAGTGTGCGAGGACATGTTTGCAGAAATGTGTGAAGCTCAGCAGGAATGTGTCCTGGGGCTGGGATTAAGTCGTTGAGTGGATCCAGTGCTGCTGCCGCTTCTCCATCACCCTCCCCTTTTCCCTCTTCCTCCTCTACTTTTCTATCTCTCCCTCTCAATTTGAGCCAATTGTCTGCCTTAATGGCTTAAGTATTGCTTCCATCACTCCAGCGTCCCTGCAGCACAGGGGCCGCGGCTGAGGGCTGATCTACACTCAGAGTGTGCTCTGTCACACTGGAAGAAAAGTGTCTGGATGGGTCTTTGAAGCAGCTGCTGAGGGCTGTTATTCCCACATCTGATGCATCACATAGGAGGCTTGTTCAGCCCAGCTGAAGCTTCACTCCACTGACCATGAAACCTTTTGTTCCAAAGCTACTCTGAACAGCAGCTCTGCAAAAAAAACACCAAAAACCCAAAACATTTTAGAAAGAAGAGCCAATTTAGCAGCGGTGATCTGTGACCTTGGTAAGACCACGTTATCACAGGATATTATTACAGTAATCTGCTTTAAATAAAATCTGAAAACGTGAAAAAAAAACAACGTTGTCCTGGAGGAGCAGCCTGGAGGACGGGCAGTGGATTCCAGGAAGCTTAAATAAATCGGAGTTACTCTGGAAGTTCTACAGGAATCTACAGGATTTTACTGGTTTTGATTAAATCTGCAGGTTGTTGGTTATTCAATTCAATTCAGTTCATTTCTATAGCGCCAATTCACAACACATGGCATCTCAAGGCACTTTAAAATTTAACCAGATTATCCATTCAGATTGAAGATTTCTACCAGTTGAAAGCAATCACTCACACTACACTGGAAGAACGATCTAGAAATAAGTGAAAATGTCTTAAAATAAGTGTATTTACCCTTACTTTGAGTAGGTAAATGAGATAGTTTGACAGTGAAATTAGTATTTTTTACTCTTAAAATAAGATTAGATTGTATGCATTTGAAATAAAACAATGCATATGTTTTCTTATTTAAGTGTAAATGTTCTCGTTCCATTGGCAAGATGTCTCTTTTACCTTCTAAATCTAAGAACAAATGTAGTGCTATTTTTAAGAAAAAATGACTTATCTAGATTTTTTCCAGTGTAAGCATGCTTGTAGCGACAGTGGAGAGGAAAAACTCCCTTTAACAGGAAGAAACCTCCAGCAGAACCAGGCTCAGTGTGAGCGGCCATCTGCTGAGGCCCTGACTGGGGTTCAAGGAGACAGAAGCAGAGATAGAAAAGGCAACTGTAAAAGGCGGCCAGGCAGAGGATGAAGAGAGCCTTATCCAGACAGTCATAGTCAGAGAAACAGGACTACACTGAAAAAACAACCTCTGTAAACAAAGGTGTTGATGGCAGCACAGGCTGATATTTCTCTCAGGGTGGGAATCACATTAGCGACACCATAAGTTGAGCTAGCATTAAGGTTATGCTACCTCAATGAATGAAAATCCAAAATTCAGTTGAAATCCTTAACCTTATTTACTAAAATGCACAGAATATGTGATAAAGAAATGTCCTACAGCCACCTTTCTGCAAGAGCAAACACTCATGTTTTCTAGTTTTCAGTCTGAAGCTGCAAAACAGCCCAGAAACAACAAGCAGATGAAGAAAATGGGGCTCCAACAAGCTCCACAGTCTGCATTTACCAGCTCCGCTGGCCTTGTTCACAGCTGGAGCCCAAAAGGCAGCAGGACAGAAATGTGCAACATCCGCCAGCAGGAAAAGAGACGGAGGCAGGTAAAGGTGTGCAGATGAGCCGGGGCGAGGAGTAAGCACAGCTCAGAGCTCAGCGTGTGTCCTCCCTCAGAAAGCGGCACACGTGCATTTACAGGGATCCCACATGCGTTCACGCACGAGCTGCAGTTCAGGCTGGCTGCGCTGATCCCCTGCTGCTGCTTCCTTCTGTTTCTGCTCCAAAGCGCACATCCTCTGACTTCCTTAACCCTGCGAATGCAGCACGCTCAAACACATGACAGAGAACTCCTCTCCTCTCTGCACCGACACACAGCGCAGCGGGTTGGGCCAGGCTGCCACATGACTCCTCTCGTTGGCAGGATGTTGGTGGGGTGTGTAACAGGCCCACAGAGAATCTAATCTTGTTGACAAGCAGAGTGAGAACCATCGTCCCCCCGCCCCCCCTCTTAGGAGGCACAGCGACCAAGGTCAGCAGCAAACACCTCAGCACACTGATATGCCCTCACCCAGAGAGAAGCATCCTCAGATTCCCAGGATATGGGAATACAGAAAAACCCAAATGTTCCGCTGGTTGATGAGAAATCAATGGTTTCAGATCAATGGTTTAAAATTAGCAGTAAACATGATGAACCCAGAAAAACATCTCTAAGGCCGTTCCAATGTTACAGTTTTATCTAACAGAACCTTTTCTTTCAGTTCTTTACTCACATTAATACAACTAGGTTTCATAGCTGTGTTCTAATGTCCTCCCTCATCACTATTTAGCGGTTACGCCATTTTAAATGTGCGTCCGGGCATCAAGTGGATGAAAAAGTAGTGGCCTTAAAATTTCCCACAATGCACCTTGAAAAGTAATGATCATCCATCCATAATCCATGGTCACTAGATGACCAGATATATCCTGGATTGCTTTGCAAGAGCTCTAAATAAAGATAATGTTTTGCTTTATTTAAGCTAATTTTGTTACATAAATCATCAAAATAATTTGTTTTATCCAGAGAACTAAGAAATAAGTTCTTTGGTTGCGTCTGAAGGTCCGTCCTAATCTCTATATAGTGGTTACGCCATTTTAAATAAGTGTCCCAATGTCTAGTGGATGAAAAAGTAGTGGCTTCAAAATTTCCCACAATGCACTAGGAGAGCAGATATATCCCGAATTGCTTTGCGAGAGCTCTCCTAGCAAAGCATCATGGGATTTTTTATAGCGGGGACAAATAAAGATGGCGCACGCACAATACGGGGAGGCGGAGTTACGTGACCGACGGCGAGCGAAAGTAGTCATCATCTTTCTGAACGGTCAGTTAACTTTGTATAGGGGTTGAGGGATTTAGGGCGGGCGTTCGGACACAGCCATAGCCAATCATTGTTCATTGAAGCACATGAATAATTAACCCTTTGTAGCCAAAAACTGGGGCAGTTAAAGTGTATTCTGTGGAGCTGGTTTACAGTTCCCCTTAGTATCTCTACTTTTGTCTCTTGTCTCAACGTTTTCCAGGCCAAGGACCCGCAAACTGACGGCGAAATGGAGCAGGGACCCCCTAATTATATATATTGTAGGAAATTGTGTTGGAAATTGGTCCCTATAGTCACTCTATTACAGATGGAGTAATGTAACTAAAGTTATTTCTGTTTCGATTATTAAAGTATTTCTGATTCCTGGTTGATGGGACAGGTGTTGTGTAGATGAAGCGGTGACTGCCCAGCTTGAGAAGAGCTCCTGTAGAGCTTCATCTTTGTGCATTGATGACTGAAAGACATCTTCTGCCTCCATTTATCTATTTACTACAGTCTGTTGAATTAATGTTAATGTGGATTTAAAAACATTTCAATTTGTGGAAATAATAACATGGGGGAGTATAAAAAAAAGTTTAATCAACCAAAACCTTTGCAACCCCCATGCAGTACCTCTGTGGACCGCCTAGGGGTCAGCGGACCCCCTGTTGAAGACATCTGGTATAGAGAAATATTTAGGCTCCGCCCTCATGAACGGATCAGCGCAGTTCATAAGGGTAATGAGAAACATTTCACTGATACGTGATCTCCTGAGCTTCACTATTTACCTACAGAGGTGACACGACTCGTGATGAGAGGTCAGAATCCTATAAAGTGGAAAGTCTCACCAGATCGTAACCAGGAAACATCCTCCTTTTGTATTACTGTGCATCTTTTTTCTTTCTTTGATCCCCTTGCTTTAAATATGTCTGTTAATGTTTGCCGTCCACACTAAAAAACGACCTAGAAATAAGTCAAAAATGTCTTAAATTAAGTGCATTTAACCTTAATTTGAGTAGGTAAATAAGATTAATTGCCAATGGCATGAGGAGTTTTAGTCTTAAAATCACTATCATCCTACTACAGTGTGTTGAATTCATGTTAATGTGGATTTTAAGACATTTCAATTAGTGGAAAACATTGCAGGGGGGAATATATAAAAAGTATGACCGACTGAAACTTTCGCGACCCCCATGGAGTACCTCTGTGGACCCCCTAGGGGTCGCAGACCCCCTGTTGAAGACCTCCGATCTAGACTATTAATACCAGGAGGTGAAATGCAGCTCCAGATGAGCTGAGCGTGTGGTGATGTCACGAGTATTTTCTCTTCCAGTTAATCCAGATTTATGCTGCGTGCTCATGAACATACTTGGCGAGGACACGAGTCCATTGTTGCGTTCTTGTGAATTGAGAAACGACCACTATTTCTGTTCATGGATGTTGGACAATATGCAGAACTCACACTAATCTTATGATAAACTAAATAAAAACTAACGCTTCGTGTTTTTAACTTCAGCTCGATGACTCAAACAAATGGAAAAGTTAATTTTAAAGAACCGCTTCAAGAGGGAAGCAAATCTAGCTTGCAGTTCTACATCTGGTGATGATGTCAATAATTCTGAACAGAAACTAAAGATTTTTAACCTTTACCACATATTTTAAATGAATAAGAAAAGAATAAAGCACACTGACAAAGAAACATTACAGGGAATACTTTCTAAACTTTCCCTCAAACATGTGAGGTCACAACATTTAGAGATTAACAAGGTAGAGACTAATTCAGAAACTACTGTGAAAAGCTTTAATTCCCTCCAGAAGAAAAATGCTTTTCCGGGTCTGAAACTTTTCAAATGCTGTAAAAAAGAAAGTGAAAACAAGATTAGCAACTTCCCCGCGGTTTACACAATACAAGCAACATGCTTTTTCACTCCCAGAGTGTGAGCTTATTCTGTCACCGACAGTGCAAGGCGAATTAGTGAGGCAAACTAAACAAGCGTCAGTCAGTAGTGACTGAATTATGTGGAACACCTTTAGTTGCTCTGTAACAGACTTACAGCAGGAGTAAACTGGCTCCCAGGGGCCCCCGTACCAGCCAAACGAGGGAGTGTGTAATGCCTGTGAATCACTTGAACATCACAATAAACAGTTTTCCACCCACATTAGGTGCAGCCCTGGCAGACTGTATGCAGCACATTTCATTTTCAGTGTTTCTGTGCTGCAGGGCGGCGGCTTTGATGGAGCCCGCATCTGTGAACGAGTGTGACCGGCTGAAAAGGCTCGGCTCTATGTAGCGCGGTGTGATTGCCGCCACAAACGCCTTCTGTGTGTGTGTGCGCCTTGTGTTTATGCGTTTACGGTTGCCATGGAGACGTGGCTGTGCATGCGAAGTGCAGAGAAAACGATCAGATAAATGTCACAGTTGCTTAATGAAGCTGCACCGGTGCCCCGACGCTCAGCTAGCTCTGCGCTAACGAGCTCCCGCACGCCGCCGCCCGCTAATGAGAGGAGACACTCGCACACAGTGAGTGAAACACGTCTCATTTGGCCCGTTTCTCATGTCTCACATTTCCAGCTTGCATTGAAGAATGGATTACAGAGTTCTCTACGAATTAAGCTGCCTGTGAGTAATCGCTGGGAATCCAGTCATGTCTGCTTTGATTCTTGGCTTGCTTCTGCTATTAGCCCTGTGCAGGAAGGTCGCCTCACCTTAACTTATAGCTAACTATTCTCCTAAAACATTTCTAGGTTTTGATAATGCAGATTTAGTCTCTGTTTGTTATCATTTTGGTTGATTGGAATATGATCCAATCATCTTTAAAATAAGCTTTAGCTCACTATACATTAAAGAAATACAAACTAAAACAGAGCATCTAATTTACAGCTTTAGCCTAATTTGATCTCTTTTCGGCCATTATTGCATGCTGGTTGAGTTATACTGGTCAAAGGGTTCCTTAGATCAGGATGAAGAAAGAATAACCAGCTACCAAAGGTCATCTGCAAGGTCATCAGTGGAGATCTCCAATCAGCTTTGGTTCCTAAATCTAACCTACATTTGTCTGTGCGATGACATCGTAATCATGACACACACACCATCACACCGCCTCCACCGAAAAGCACAAAGGATGTGAAGAGTTTTTGATTTCAACCCTGCTGATCCGCAGAACCATTTTCCTCCTCAATGTGGCGCCACGTTAAAGGTATTGTGGAAGATTTTCACGATTTCCCCCTCTCCACGCATGCAAAAGCATGCACGAGCCCATTTCTACTCATGCAATGCTCTGTTAAAAAGTTGTTCTTATTGCTTATACAAACTTATTGTGTCCAAACGTGGGCCCTAACCCCTAAATGCCTCAATCACTGTATGAAGTGGGGACTATATAGATGCCATGTATGCCTGTACCACTAGCCAATGGCGACAGGGTGCCACTGTGACAGCAAATCCCATAATGCTTTGCGAGGAGAAAGCACTCCGATATATCTGCCACTGCTGCGGCCTTTCTTTTCTTCTCACACATTTCGTAGACACTCCGCCTTTTCCAAACAACATTGAGAAAGGTGAGCTTCAATGACCGTCTGAAACCGTAGCTCACCACAGATATACGCCTGAAATGAGCACGTAGGAAGGCCGGAATGATTGATAATTAGGAGGACCAATCATTTAGATGATCCACCCGAAAATAAAAGATCGTCCTTTATACCTTTAAGGAAAATAAACCAGAATCATCAGATTTATCACCAATGCTTTACAGCAGAGAAACAATGGAACAAACCCAGAATCCTGTAGTTTTTGGCTTCAAACCATTTTAACAGTCTTTAAATGCATTGATTGCATTATTGCACAAACTAATTAATCACAAGGTTTCTTTAATTAATTTTGATTAATCACTAGCCTAAATATTATTGAAAAATACACATTTTCTGTGGCAACTTAGCCATTGCTTTTTTTTAGCAAATACAGGATGGGTGAATGGAACGTTTTTCGTTTAAAACAAACACCTTGACTTTGAAACAATTACATGAGGTCATTTTACCTAATAATTTTTCATCTTTTAGCCAGTTGTTAAGGCAAACTAACTGGTTTACATTTTCTGAATGTAAAGCGGACCGTTACTTAATGCCCTGCATTCGGTGAGGGTGGTCTGACGCATGCGTGTCGTAACACCTGAAGCCCCAACAAAGGAATGCTTGGCATTAAGATGATATTTCAGAAGCTCGAGTTGCTTCGGTGAAACGAAAATTCTCTTCATGTTTAGTTCCATTGTCCCGATCTTTGTTTTTTTTATTCACGAACTGTCCATCCAGCCAGCCAACGGGTTCTTCTAATTCCTCCATCTCGCTCATGTCGGACAATTGAATTGTGGGTAAAACAGGGCGGGACTGCGTTAATGCGTTAAAAAAAATATCGCGTTAATTCCAGAAATTAATCATCTCACGTTAACGCGTTAATTTTGACAGCCCTACCAAAAACCTTTCAATTATTTTCTTTCTAAGCATACAAGTAGGGTCTTAAAAAGAGATTTGTTTGCTAAAAGCAGGTACTTTCTTATGCCAGGGCTCAAATTCTCATCAGGGCTCAATGTTAACCATCGCCCGATCTCCCGGGGCAAGTAGTTTTTATTGTTGGGAGAGTACAAATTTCATTGCATTTGCCCGCCCGGCAAGTAAAAAATCGCCTCTGGGCAAGTATATAAATCGTTTCTGGGCAAGTAAAAATCGTCTCTGGGCAAGTATAAATCGTTTCTGGGCAAGTATAAATCGTTTCTGGGCAAGTAAAAAATCGTTTCTGGGCAAGTATAAATCGCTTTCTGGGCAAGTAAAAATAGTTTCTGGGCAAGTAAAAATCGTTTCTGGGCAAGTATAAATAGTTTCTGGGCAAGTAAAAATCGTTTCTGGGCAAGTAAAAATTGTTTCTGGGCAAGTATAAATTGTTTCTGGGCAAGTATAAATCGTTTCTGGGCAAGTATAAATTGTTTCTGGGACGAAGTAAAAAATGGCTTTCTGGGCAAGTAAAAATGGTTTCTGGGCAGAGTAAAAATCGTTTCTGGGCAAGTATAAATTGTTTCCTGGGCAAGTAAAAATCGTTTCTGGGCAAGTACGTTGTTTCTGGGCAAATGAAATGTGAAAGTCGGGCAAGTGGTAAAAACCCTTAACGTTAACCCCTGCTCATTGATATAATAGCACCTGGATGCGGATCTCCGGTCCTGCTGGGAAGTGATCCAGTCCAGATCCGATGTGGCTTTTAACTTTGATTCCAGATGATCCAGATGCTCAAGCTGCAGAGTAGGAGAACAGCTTTGTCACGAGGTTGAGCTATAATCCGAAATACAATAGAAAAACTAAAATTTATTAGCTTTTTTTTTCATGTCAGTCGGGGAAAGAACTGGATGTTTTCCTGAAATGATGCCTTTGTTGGAGTCCCAGAGAATAACGACGTCTTCATTTTACACAGAGGAAACAGTTCAGTCTAATCTCCCTTTGACTCAAAGTGCTTTTCAGTGACGTATGTTAAACAAACCTCAGAAATAAATCAGCTTTGAATGGATATCACCTGAATCTGTGTTACTTGTGTGGCTCCGTTTAACAAAAGAAGTCGCCTCAGAGCGTTAGCACCGGGGAATCCGAAAGAAAACACTTAGCAGCTGCTTTAAAACCGGTCTTTGTATGGTTCTTCAGCAGGAGATGAGGGGTTTTCAGACACTATGTTGTTGATGAATGAGGCAGTTTCACTTCGTCTCTGAGTGTGGAGGTTATTTATGTCGCAAACACAGACCTGAGCCAAGTATTAGTCATCGCCTCGCCGCTTACACACAGCAGCCTTTCATGTAGATCAGAGGAGCCTTGATGAACAACAAGGTGAGGAACATGGTCTCGTGAGGAGGAGGTGATGTAGTTACACTAGGGAGGGGAGATGCCCTGCTGTGGTCATGAACAGCGGATCTATGCAGCCGGATCTTCCTGAAATTAGGATTTTAATCCGATTGAGTGAGACAGCAACATTGATGAGATAATCTGAATCTAATTCACCAGTTTAGGTGAATTGATTGAAATTTGTTTTTATAGCTTTGACAAGCCAACACTAAAGAATAACAAAGATTCATCTAATAATCTCTCAGAGCAGATCCATGCTGGTGGTTTTTAACATTAGAGAATCTCTGAGAGATTATCTTTAAGTTTTTAGGTTCCTCTGCAGAGGAACCTGCCTTCAGCTCAGACTGCTGAGGCAGAGACCTACAGCAGCCCAAATCCACGGGAGAAAACGGACCTTTGCATGCTCCTCTGCTGCTACCCCAATGCTTAGGTCCACATTGTTTAACCCCGTCTCCATACCGACTGACCCACTGCTGCCTTTAGCTATGAGAGCACCCCAGCTGGTCATCTGAAGCTGGTTCTGGTTTAGTTTGTAATCTGCTAGAACGTTGTTTCTACCCACTGTTGCCTCATGATTGAGCTTTAAGTAATTGGACTTCATGTCTTTTTATATTTAACAGAGAAACTAAAACCACACTAAAATAAAAACAAAGGTAATTATGTCGTTTTTAGTTTTTGCTTTGGAATTAATTTTTGAATGACATCAGAAGTCCATATGATGGGGAGTGTTGGCCTAGTGGTTGGAGCAGTGAAGGTTAGAGAAGGTTGCAAGTATCCAGTTCGATCCCAACAGACTGCAACTCTGGGTCCCTGAGCAAGACCATTAACCCCACACTGCTACCCGGGCGCCACACAATGGCAGCCCACTGCTTCCCAAAGGGATGGGTAAAGATCCTGAGGGAAATTTCTCCAGTGTGAGATCAATAAAGTTCAATTAAATATTATTATTTCTGATGTTTCTGCACCCAAAAAAATCAGTCAAGGAAGTCCTGTTCGTGACGCCAGTTGTTACCATAAAAAAAAATCTTAAGGCTGGTTATGCTTGAGAAACTAGGTGGAGGCCTCGCGTAGCTTTTAGCGGTGGAATGCAAAAGATGTCCCCTACACATCTCCCAAATTCAGTGCAGCAGACTGAAGGCGACTTGTTTTGATTTTATTGTGAAGATGGACCAGCTAGAGAACGCTGAAGCGGCTGGGACACTTTTTCACCACGGATCCCCGCTCTTTTTGGCCCTCATGTCCCTCCATTGTCGCACAAACTTGCCGCCACTTCCTCACCGCCTCGGCCGTATCTAGACCCACAACGTATAGCGCAGACCACGCTCAAAATTAAGCATAAATCAAAAATGTCTGCGTCAAGGTAACTGCTACTGCTGCAGGGAGTATAACCAGCCCTTTAGTCTCATTCGACAATTTGCAGATGTTCTGCTTCTACTGGTTACAAAAAGGATTGAACTGATAACTTAACAATCAAACAGCTGGGAGGGATTTACACACAGCTTCTCCAAAACAAGTTACAGTCAGTTCGGAATAAAAAGGGATGTTGAATAACTTTAAACCAAAAGGAGTCTGGCTTCATTTTGTTAGGAATCCAGTTGTGTGGTCTGTTTTTGTTGTTGTTTGTGGGTTTTTCTCCCTCTACCACCAAGAGGTGCCTTGTCTTCGCTGTCCCTCCTTGCACACCTGAGGAGTATTTGAGCAGTGGACTGTCACTACCTCGAGGCCAGAGTGTTTGCCAGTTTTGGGAAGCTTTGTTACTGGATACCTAGATCTTCTCTCCCCGGGAAGGAAAAAACCGAGTTACACTGAGCAGGGGAAAACCTCCACATGTTCCGTTCAAGTACCCCTCGGAAATCCGAGTGACATTCCACTCCATTACTCCTCCGGGTCCCACGCTTGTCAACCTGTCCAACGTGTGCACCTAACTCTAGATACACCGCACAGTCTGGATTCAAGGACTATAAAGTCCCCCAAAGCGTGGTCATGCTTGCAAAAATCTAAGAGCTTCAAGATTCCCCGCGATTTACCTGAACACTGGAAAAACTGAAATCTAGACAAGTTTTTTTTTCTTAAAATAAGATACTTAGTATTTTTACTTGGATTGAGGAGGTAAAGTACATTTTGCCAATGGAACAAGATCGTTTTACATTTAAAATTAGAAAACACTATTTATTTGTCTTATTTCAAGTGTATTTATTTTATCTTATTTTAAAGAGCAAAAAATACTAATTCAAACTGACACTACACTCATTTACCTACTCAAATCTAGGGTAAATACACTTAATTTAGGAATCATTTTTACTTATTTGTAGATTGTTTTCCAGTGAACTTCCCTCCTCACTTCCAGTTCCGGTTCACCAGCTCACTTTGAGTTCAGATCCAACTCCTGTTTAAGTCCTTCCAATAAACCTTTTAAACTTTTTCCTTGCTTTCTGAGTGTTTTCTCTGCATGTGGGTCAGATTCGTTAAACCGATCATGACACATTTTCAAACATAAAAAAAAAACAAGCTCAAATTCAGGTGTTAAAATGAAGAAAAAGAAGAAAGATGAAAAAAAAAAACACTTTTCCCTCTACAGAAGTAAATGTTTTAAATCCATCCAGTCATTAACATCCCTGCTGAAAGCTGCTGTAGCTGTATTACATATTTACAGCCTCCAGATCAAGAGGTCAGAGTAAATTTAGAGGAAATTCTTCTAAAACCAGTCAGTGAGTTTTTAAAAAGGTGGATTTTATCACCAAATAAAAACAATATTCTCACGTAGAGAAGTCGTGGCCTCTGGCTTTTAGGTCTTTTCATGTATTCATAGCTTTCTGGGCATTAATTATTCATCCAAACAACGTTTGTTTAGATGAATCACTTTTTGACCTGCATTATCTAAACCCACGATAGCCGATTTCCTCTCTGGCTCAATTTATCTCAGTGAGGAGAGAAAAACAAGCTTCCTGTTGCTTCCAGACTCTGATGGTGTGGAGTAACTAGTAACCGTGCAGCTTTGATGAAATAAACCAGGAGAATAGCCTTGAACTGTTGATGAACCTGCAAGCAACCCAGCAGCCTCCTTCCTGCAGCTGAAATCCTGCAGATAAAAAGCAGTTTTATTAACCGGCAGGCTCAATAGAAGCGTCGGTTGTCAGGTCAGCCAGTGCAGATCAGGGAGTCGTTTGTCAGCTAAAAAATAACGTCCTCTCTCTGTGACACCATCAGGTCTGTCGGGCCTCCTGCTTTTAAGTGATAATCAGGGCCAATATGTTGAGGAAACGGGAGCAGATTTAAAGGGAGAGACGACGTGTTCGGGTTTGTTTCCTTCCTCCTCCTCTCCTTCTTCAGAATTATCTTCCTCAAATTATGCTTTCTAGCTCACATCAGCATGACTGGGAGCCGCTATATGTGTGTGTGTCACGGAGGGAAGGAAGGGGAAAAAGGAATTAAAGCATCTTAAAGCCTCAGCAGCAGATTGGTCAAATCCAAGCAGCAGCAGCAGCAAATTTCCCCCTAATCTCCTGCACACTTCCTCTCCTCTTCACCTCCTCACTCTCTCCTCTTATCTCCTCACAGTGGGAACAAAGTGTGGGGTAAGGGCAGCGTGGGGCGTCGGGTGTCGAATAGGTGAAAGAAAAAAAAAAAACGTCATTTTTTTTTGTTGTCGTGCCAACGGATTTATCTCTGGCTGGGAAATAAAGGCTCCAGCTTGGCGTCCTTCCCCTTCATCACCTCCGCTCCTCTAACTCAATCTTTGCTGTTTGCGATCTTAATTAGAAACAGCTTGTTTCTGCGGTCGGCGTGTGCGCCTGCTCGGCCGTTTGGTGAAATGGCCCCAGCTCTGATTGTTTGGCATCGCTCCGCTTCGGCTGCTCTCTGCCAGGAGTCATCATTGGACTCGCCGACAGGGATGATGGCCCATTTGACTAATGCAGCCCGTGAAAGAGGACAACAATGTGCTCCAACAACAAGTGGAAAGATTGATGACGGTGTAGAGAAGCAATAAAGGCTCAGAAATGGTTGAATATGTAAAAATAATACGTTTATGGATCCATATTCCTGTTAGAATCATTACTATCAAAGGAGAAATTGCTCTTGGTCGGAGTTAAAGGTGTTTAGACGTCCGTCTGTGGAAAGAGGAGATTTCTGAGTGGCTGTGAGATTAAAATTAGGGCGAGATCATCCAACGGTGCAGAAAATGCCTCTCCGTTAGGTTTGTTTGAGGTTACCTGTGACCCTAAGCCCCCATGGTGTGCTGATGCACGCCGGTCGTGACACCTCTAAAAGGCACAGCGGAGCAGAAAACCACAGGGTGTGGAGGTAAAAAAAAAAAAAAGGTGGGATAAGGTCAGCCACAAAGTGAGCACCGCTGATTTAACAACTCGCCTGCATTTATTGAACTGGCTCCAGCCCAATCCTGCCTCATTGCGAGCAAGCTGCTGTGCAGTTTGCAGAACGAAGGCTACGAGAGCATTAGCTCCATTAGCATCTGGAGAGACCGCTATTTTGATGCGGCGTCGCTAAAAACGGGGGAGAAACGTCACTGAGATTGTCTGTGCACCTGTTCTGCAAAGGTAACCTCACGCCTGGGATACCTTGATTACTGCCACACACACCATGCAGCCTTCAGGAGGAAAGAGTGATGATGCTGGTGGCAGTTTGGAAAGAAAACGGGCAGCAAAGGGAAGAGGAGTGAAAGCTGATTTATCCCCAAGCATCGGAGAGCAATGGGGGGGGGGGACTAAGGCAGCAGAGGAGTTATTCTTTCTCTGAGAAGCACATCTGTAAGCTCTTGTTCTCTCTGTAGTTTGACTCGTAGATCATTTCAGGGTGGTTGGCGCTGAGTGCATTTGTGTTTCTGACCTCAGGCTCCCTTTAAAAATAAAAAACAACCGAGGCATTTTGTCCACGTCTACAACACATTCCTCAAACACACACCGACAGCTGCTGGAGTCAGACCACGAGCTGCTCTACTGCACTTTTTCTCCTCTCAGCCTCTTAGCTTAGATTTAGCAGCTCATGTCCAAGACGCCGGAACAAATACTTTGTTTCCTTGAGTGAAAAATTTTGGGTATCTCTACTGGATATTATTCAGACAATTTTTAATTCTTACTCCTTAAATTTAAAAAAAATAGACTCATTAGTTTTGTTTTATTTAAGCTTTTTTACGTAAATCATCAAAATAATTCGTTTCATCCAGAGAAATAAGTTCTTTGGTTACGTCTGAAGATCCGTCCTAATCTCTATATAGTGGTTACGCCGTTTTAAATGAGTGTCCCAATGTCTAGTGGATGAAAAAGTAGTGGCTTCAAAATTACCCACAATGCATCGTGAGTCACTAGACGAGCAGATATATCCCGAATTGCTTTGCGAAAGCTCTCCTAGCAAAGCATCATGGGATTTGTTATAGCGGCGACAAATAAAGATGGCGTACGCAGAGTTACGTGACCAATGGCGAGCGAAAAGTAGTAATCATCCGTCTGAACAGTCATAGTGATGGAGGGTTTAGGGGTTAGGGCGGACGTTCAGGCACAGCCTATGTGGTTAGACTCGGTGCTGCCCCAACTTGTTGTTCACCACATACCAAAATAAATAGGTTTTTAAGATGATGCAAAGTTAAATTTGACACTGTTGCCATTGGTTACACAACTTGGAAAATGAACTCTAAGGATGTTATCATTCAGAATTGTAGAAAAATGTTCCTTTAATATTGTATCTGTCCTTAACAGTTTTTCCTGCATTACTTTTATATTTATATACTAGTTTAAAAATGGTACTTTTACACTTTTACTTGAGTAAAAGGTTTAAGTTGATCCTCTAAGTGTTTTTAAACTTTAGGATTTTTTACTTCTACTAGAGTAATAATCATTAACAATTTTGACACCTCTGTACAAATGTAATAATTAGTAGAAGACACAGTCAAGACTCCAAGTCTAACCAATGACCAATGGTCTCTTCTTAACTTTAAAGCTATTTGGGACCATTTTTGTTGAAGGAAGACTTTAGTTTCTTGTTTTATTCAAAGCTGAAACTTCTAGTCGAATAAAGGACAGGGACAACCCCCAGTTTGACCCTTTAACACTTGATGGAACCACACTGGTCCCAGTTTGATAAAAAATTGTCTCACATGGACCCTGTACCTAATACTGGTTTTAATTTAAGCCAAGGACAAATGATGTCATTAAGAGGCTTCCTCCATCAAGCTCAAACAGAAAGACAGATACCATCTATGTGTTCTATATCTAGTCTCATATTTGTTAGGGCTCCAGTCTGTGTGGTCTGTGTTTTTGTGTGTTTGTCTTCCTTCCTCCACCAGGCGGCGCCTGGTTCTGATTCTCCTCCTCACACACCTGCAAGGGGTTTCCTCGTTAACGGAGTGTTCTTAAGCTGCTGACTGCCACTACCTTGATGCCAGAGTGTTTGCCAGTTTTGGGTACTCTAGCCAAGCTCAGTTTTTGCTGAGTTTTTGTCAACCTGAGTCTTAATGCTGTTATTTTTGTTTTTGCCATCCTGCAAACTGGATTTTCGAACCTTCTCTCCCTGGAAGGATCTACTGAGCTTCAAACTGAGCTGGGGATACAAACCGGAGGTTTGGATCCACTTTTTCCCCAAGGAATCGTTTGAGTTTCACACTGAGCGAGGGATTCATCTGCACCACAGTCCGTTCAAGTACCGCAGGAAATCTGAGTGGCAATCAGTCTTCTCCGTTCATCTACAAGCAACTGCATTCTGGGTAACCCTGTCCGCCCTCCACCCTGTGAGACAAACACCGGAACACTTTCCTCACCTACTGGAGTCTAAGAGTCAACCAATTCTCTGGAAACGTTTCCTCCTCTTCAAGTTCGAGAATCAATTTTCCCACTGAACCTGAACTAACGGCAGTGTCTTCCCCTCACCTTTCAGTTCCGGTATAGCAGTGTTCAGAGCAACAGTGGAATCTCCACAAAACTTCTCAATAAACCTGTTAAACCTTCCCCCTTGTCTCTCGGTATTGGTTTATCTGCATGTGGGTCCGAGCTCTTGATAAAATCATGACAATTTTCCCAAATGGACCAAATATGCTAATTCTGTTTAGGTCATCTACATGCACATATTCTCTTCGCTGTAAAGAAAAAGAAAACAAAGACTAAAGACTCTAATCCACCAGGAACACCTCATTCTAGAGCTGAGTCTTTCAGACGGTATCTTTACATCGACAAGCATAAAAAACAATGGGTGAAAATGCATCATATTATCACGGCAGTCTGGAATTGGATTTGGCTCAATAGGAATGATTTTATTCCAATCAAGAGTGTTTTATATGATCCGAATGATCAGAGTCCATCTAAACACTTGTTGTGGTTTGGATCGGGGCGAACTGGCCTGACTGTTCATACATGTGGTGGAAGCAGCAGCAGCAGCCAACCTACGCTGACATGACCTGCAAAAACAAAACGGCAAAACAAAAACACGAGGAAACAGAGGAGCTACTGGAGGATGAAAAGGCTTTGGAGAACATGCAGACTCCATGCAGACAGGAATGAAACCCAGCATGGCAGCGCTACAAACTGCGACGCCATGCAGCCTTTATTTTGTTTTTAATCTAATAAAGGATTTTGAGAGGAACGTGAAGGATGGATGCGTATTAACAGGAGAAGCGGCGCAAGCGAAATCAGACAACATTCAGTAATTTCTAAATGTTTTAAATCAGGTTGGGTCCGGATCCGGACCGTAGTCTGCTAATCTGTGACCTCTGATCTAGAAGGATCAGGATAGTTGATGGGTAGAAGGAGAAGATAGTGGATCCTTCCAGCTAATATTTTGTTGATCCTAAAATAATGATGTGATATTTTCTCTTTGACAAACAGATGAAGGCATTTCTTGCTCATAGTGCTTCCAGAGATCATGTTGTGTTTATTACTGGTTAACTATTAACGTTTCTGCACTGGCCTGTTTGGACCATCTGCTTCTTTTATTCTTTTCTCTCCTGCCTTTTTTACATCGAATCATTGGTTGAGTTCTTGGAGAAAAAAATCAGTTCTAATGGTCCAAATGCAGCGATCCAGACTGAGCTGAGAGATCTCCACGCAGCAGAGTCACATGTCCAATATGGAGCCTCTACAAGGAGCCTCTAATGCCCACAGGTATAATTATGCAACTGAGATGCTGTTAGTGGGGGCGATGGAGGTGGGTAATAGGATTTAGGGGTATTATTGAGGGGGGGGGGTGTTGATTTTCATTAGGTTTTATGGGTCGGAAAACATTGTCATGCATAACAATTAGCGTTGGAACAGATGGTCCGGTGTGGTTCTGTTTCATCACACGCTGCGGAGCCCGACAGAAACGACCGAGGCAGCATCACCAGCCTCCTCATCTCCTTCCCTGCTTCCTTCCCGCCGGCCCCTGCTGGCCCCTCCAGGGCCACACTTGATCAGTCTGTTCAACAGTGCCTCCGGGGGGCATATGCTGACCAGGGGAGGGGGGGTGCTGGAGTGTTTCAGTGAGATCGACGTAAAGGTTTGACTGATGTGGCCCTCTAAGGGACGAACGGGTGTTTTTCCTCTGTGTGAAGCTTCTGTTGGTCATTTCAAACGGAAAACCATCAACAATTAAAATCCAGACCATAATAACCAGTCAGTGACCAGCTACAAAGTTGTTTAAGATATTTATAAAAGCAACAGCAAAATGATCTGGGATGACCCCGGTTCGAATCCGACCTCTTCGATGCATGTCTCTCCCCCTCAATCAGCCTACTGTCCATAAAATGAGCCACTAGTGCCGCAAAAACTCCAAAAAAATAAAGTTTTCATTTTTATGTTTTGAATTTAAAGAAATAAAAGTTACAGGACTGATTAAAAAAATACTCAGTAAAAGTCCAGCTTCTTAAAAAAGAAAGACTGAAGTACTGTAAGCAAGTAAATGTAGTTACAGTAAACCTCTGACAATAATAAGCGACCTTGGACGTAAACGCGTTGAGATGAGAGAATCAGAGACGACGACCTTCTCGGAGGAAACACTATCTGAATGTTTATTAAACCAGTCAGTAAAAATAATACAAGTTTTTTCTTTCATTATTGTATAAAAGTCACGTTTTTCCAAGTAGAAATTAATATAATATTCTTCAACATTTAGAATAATAAAAAGAGAAAAAAGGAAATTAATCAAATCACTTTTACATCACATCAACAATAGAAATGATTTAAATATCTTCTTTAAAAACATTAACAAAAGCTGCATGACAAATATAGTTTTTGTACTATATTTACTATTTCTCTGAGGACCACGTCCTCTATAAACGGCTAAACAACATGCTGTAAATATATCGCTACTACTTTATAAATGATTGAATAAAAGATTGACAGATTTTACTTTTTCAAATTTCTCTTTTCAGAAAATCAAAAAGCTCTGGACCAATAAAAATGTTGCTAACAGCCAGCAGACCAATAGAAATGCGTCTTCAGAACAAAGCCCGCCCCCAGAAGCAAACGGAACATGATCTGGAAAAAGAATGCCGTTCATAAAACTCAATCTGACCAAATGAGGTGAATCTATTTTTTGTGGATCTAGATTAATCATCAAATCAACAGAAGTTAGAATAGTTTCTTTAAGCTGCTGATTCACAGCATAAAGCAACAGGTGGGAGAGGGGCAGAGACGACATCTTTCCCCGTTACTTGAGTCACAGAGCAAATCTTTTCGCCTGTTGCTCTGCTGTCCATGCCAGCGCTGCGGACCTCAAAGCTCCCGCTGCTCTGAGCCATGCTGTTGCAGAAGCTGCAAGTTTAGAAAAGCTCAGAAATAATCCCTCCACCATCGACACGGCTGGATATCAGAGGCAGGAAGGGGAGAAAAGGTGTTTTTTTGTGCGTAAATTGAGCGAATCGGCCCTTTAGCGCCGTCCCAGAGGACACTTCAAAGACTCCTTTCTCCCACTCCTCGTCTTCTCGCCGTCCGTCCTCTCGTCCCTCACAGGTGCGCCGCTTTGGGGACGTTTTCACGAGCCAAACTAGCGGCTGCGGCGTTAGCCACGGCTCGGTGGCTCTGAATGGGAGGCGCTAACAGCCTAGCGCTGCAGTCCGGAGCCCATTGATCTGGGCCATTAGGATGCATGAGTGGGAGCCGTGCTAAATGGGACGATCCACAGAGGTGTGCACAAGGGTAAATACACTCCAGTTCACAAGCAGAGACGGATCCAGCTGCTAATCTCCCTCTGGCTAACCTTGAGATGCGGCGCACTCAATGCAAAAAACGGAAATCTAAGTCTTAAAATAAGTGCACAATTTACATTTAAAATAACACCTGCAGTCTCTTCTTTTAAGTGCATAATAACTAATTATCTTATTTTAACATTAAAAATCCTCATTCTATTGGCATATAATCTTATTTTCCTACTCAAATGAGGGGTAAATACACTTATTTAAGAAATTTTTGCAGGTCTGAGTGTTGCGATACACGGATTAGGCGCAGTGTTACAGCGTGACCGATGCTGCCTTATTTGGGGCCGCGCTGCTACATTTCCAGGCTATTATTTCCGAGCTGCAGGGACAGGCTGAGGGCTTCAGTGACAGAACATCCCCCAGATTAAAACAGAGGAGTGTTTCGGTGCAGCAGACCTACATTCTGGGTCTTATCTGCTAGTAAGAGGAGAAAAATGTAGAGGCCTGCCTGCTCTCCATCCCTCTAAATGTTTAATGAAGCATCCCTCTCTGTCTCCCTGCCTCTCACCAATCACCTACTTCTTCTCCGTTTGTCTACATCTCAGCTCCTGCAGGCTAACGGACGCCACACAGCTGCACCGGTCCACGATGAGATCTGAATACTGAGGAGAAGCTTCATCTCCATCCAGCCCACATGCAGGATTTGTTCTCTCGGCGCCTGAGGCCGTGCCGTTTGTTCTGTTGGCTCCAGTTTCAGCCACAATGTGAAGAAGATCTCAGCATCTTCTGGTTTTGTTGTCGGTTTTACAGGATAAAAAGATGCTGTGTGCTCCTCATCTACAGCTCAGCTTATTATCTTCACCGTCTCCGTGTCTGAAACCTGAATAAGCTGCTTTCAGATGTTAAACAGGCCAAACAAGCTGCCGTCCACTTTTAATCTACTGATACCAGCTGGAGATACCAGCCGGGGGTCACGCCTCATCCCTGCTCAGAAACAACAGCAGAGGAAGCAGGTTAACACATCTCTGATCTGTCAGCGCGTTCATGGACTATTCTGATCTATACACATATATCTATACACCAGACTAATCCAATCTGTTTACTGAAACTTGAGGAGGTAAAAAAGACATTTTGCCAATGAAACAAGACAATAAAGAAAATAAGAAAACACAGTTGCATTGTCTTATTTCAAGTGAATATTATCTAGTTATCTAATTTTAAGAGTAAAAATACTCATTCAATTGGCAAACTTTCTCATTAACCTACTCAAAATAAGGATAAATACACTTAATTTAAGACATTTTTTACTTATTACTAGGTAATTTTTTCCAATGTTTCTATCTGGAAGATTAAAATAAGGTTTGAATATAAGAACCTTTGTGCTTTAACTTTCCTGTAACTAAATATTTTGTTGGTCTAAGGTAACTTTTTAACATTAAATATGGTTTTACATACTATAAGCAGAAAATCCTAATTAACAGAAGACTTGTAAAGACCAATCTGGCTGGTTTTAATCTATACGATGTTTGACTCAAACATTTACGATGAACTTTTAAGACTCGACAGGAGAAAATTTTACCTAACCTGGATTTTCGCCTCCTGCTTTTGAGTCAGATGACTTTTCTATCAGATCTTTTTTAAATTTTCAGAGGAATCAAAGCTGGCAGGTTTAAAACAGAACAATAATCTGTACCAGCATCAGAATATCCCAGATTAAAGCTCAGTGATGAGGATCTCAAGATGAATTTAAAGGGGTCATAGAATGATTCTATAGGGTATTTGGTCCTTAAGGTCTCTGAATAGGGTGTGTGTAACATTGGTTGGGCTGAAAATGGCATATTTGCTGTTCTATGAGCCCTAATGCAGCCTGGTTAAAAGCCCTAGAGTGAAACGACAGGTTTTCTTCCTTTCATGGTATGCTCATGAATATTTATATGAGCTGTGCGCTGATTGGTTGGTTTACAACGAGCAAAGCTGCTCAGCAAAGACGCATCATAGCAACAAGCACTCAGTCACTGGAACATCAAATTGTTGATATGGTAGGATGACCAGACGTCCTACTTTTCAGACCTAAAAAAATGTCTGCGATTTTGGTCGACTACAGGACAGCACGTAGTCGAAACACACCGAACACTCGAACCGAGCCGCCAGCTCCGGCGCTGGTCCGGGAAATCTGGTGGACGGGGGCTGGTAGCCAGCAGGGGACAGAGTGACCGATCCTGACCCGGTGACGGTTGCCTGGACACAGGCGACCCCGGCTTCCCACCGCCTGCTGCCCCTCCCCCCCAACCCCGGCTTGGGGCCAGTGAACCAGAGGGCTTGTTCACATGTGTATTTTGGTGCATGACAAAAGAACAGGCCAGAACCAAATAAGGCTACGACCCCGAGTTTACGTCAATTCGGTGCTTCATTTGAATTCGCCCGTTTTATGGTGTAAGTTTAGAAATGTGAGATTTGCAGAGAAAGGAGGTGTTGATGGGGTTTGAACTTCTCTGTACGTCCATTTCACCCACTATTCATCTATGACAATGGAAACTTGGTTTTGTATTCTATTTACCCTTTAAATGAGAGTGGTGACATTGGGTATGTCGCTTGGATCCCAGAGGTTCTGAGTTCAAGCCCCACTGCCACAGAATGCGACTATGGTTCCCTGAGCAAGACCCTTAACCTCCACAAAGGAACCAAAGACCCACTCGTTGGTTTCAATTTGCATGTTTCCAAGCGATACAATTGAGAAAGCTTCCTAGAGAGGAAGCGAAATGTCTTCAAATGTTGGAAACCAAGTCCAGTGGATTTTTTTTTTTTCCAAAACTTTTAGTGAATGACTTAACCGCTGTAACGCTGTTCCCTGGGTGCCGCACAATGGCAGCCCACTGCTCCCCATGGTGATGGGTTAAATGCAGGGTGTTTATTTAATTGCTTTGCACTTGTGACAGTGTAATGACAATAAAGTTGAATTCTATTCTATTCTAAATGCTTTTTTTCTCAGAAAGCTCCTTGGACACAGGAAACTGATGTTTTCGGACACTTATCGAGTCCCTCTGAGCAAAATGATCCAATAAACGACAAAATAAAGCTGAACTCTAACCATAAAGGTCTGTTCTCTGATTTCATTTTCCTCAGCTCCACAAACAAACCCCTCATATGAAGAAACCCTGCAGCCGCGGAGGAGATCCACACAAGGCAAATGGCTGCGCACGGTCAGACCCATGAGTGTTATTTCCACGGCTGTGTGGCGTAAATCTGGGTGTACATTAGTGAGTCCCAGCCGCAGGACTTCAAATCATCCCCCGGCTCCTCCAAAACACACTTCAGAATTTCTGTCTGCTTTCCAAACTCATTACTTGAGGAGGGCGAATCGAACGCGGCGCATTAAACGGGGCTCGGACGCACAGAGAGGCGAGAGCGCGGCGAGTTAATTAGCTGGATCCTGCTCTAATTAATGGCCTTTGAATAGACCTGCTGGGTGACGAGTCAAGGTCAGACACCTGTGTGTCCATGACGATGCTGGAGCAAACTTCTATCGGATTATCCAAACAACGCTGCCGGTGTGCCGCTGAGCCAGAGCCCGGGTTACACACACAGGGCGATGATGTCAGAGCAATTAGAGAGGCCATGAATCATCACCGGGGAGGTAATGACCTCCGAGCCCCACCAGGAGACTCAATTACTCCGTCGTAACAAAAGCTGGCAGCATTAAACATCATGTATTTCTCATTCCACAGCTGATGTTATGATTGGGCCGTGCTCCGCGGCAACATTCATTTGTTATAATCCTTCTATTACCTTTGTGTTGCACCCAGTCTAATCTGGAAATTGATTTCTCACGCACAGACCAAACATTTGGAAGATTTAATGCTAAAAAGGGAGAGTTTCAATTAAAAACTTTAACAAGAAAGTAGCCAAACAAACAAAAATAGAAAATTAAACAGAAATGGTTAATATCTGACGTATATATCTACTAGTGCTTAAACAACTAATCAGATTAATCAGGATTAAATGATTATTGAAACAATCATCAACTAATTTAGTAATTAATTAATCATTAACTGCAGTATGGAGACTCTAAAACAGCCTTTAGCTGACCCATTTAGAGCAGTAATTATGCCAAAATTGTAAAAAAAAAAAATATGTAAATGTTTTGCATTTTAAGATGAAAAAAAAAAAAAACAGAAACGCTTTAGTTTCACCTGGTTTAATTTAGTAAAAAATCTTTAAGAACTTTTTTTTATCCGAATATAAATCGAAAAAAAATATCATCAGCTTAATCGATTTGCAAAATAGTCGTTCGTTGCAGCCCTAATATTAACTTTTTATTTTAAAAAAATAAAGTCTGAATAATTTGGACAGATTTCATAGATTTTCTACAGATGATAATGATGATAGTTGTCAGGATGCATTGACTAAAGTGGGCTTTAAAAACCACAGAAGAAGACTTTAAACAGATTTTACTCCATTAGTTATGAAATCGACTTGTTTGAATGATGTTCACCAATATCACAAAGTTTCACGTTACAATTCCCGTTTTTAATTAATTAATTGGGTCATGTGACATCATCAGTCCAAACTTATTTATTATATCAACTCAAAATAACTCAAATATGATTAGATTGTATTTTATCTGAGCCTTTACATCAGAAACAGAATCCCCCCTTCTATTAGCTCTATGCTATTTTTAGCTTTAGTGTGTTAGCTGGCTAGGAAGGGAAAGAGACCTGGAGTCTTCCACCACATTCAGCCTAAAACAGCAAAGGAACTGGATGGATTATCACACATCTATCCTTCGTCCCTCACACTTTAAATACGGATATTTATCTCCCAAAAGAGTCCAGGGCCTAAAAATGTTATTTTTTTCTCCGAGTCCATTCTTCTGGAACCAATCCAGTACTCTGTCAGATTAGCATACCAAGACCAGCATACCCATAGTCAATACCCGCTTATCCCTTTATTTCATCCCTTTAGTTTATCCCTTTAGTATTGTATAAAAATACACTTTAAACTACCTCAACGGGCGTATATCCCTTTAGTCATGTACAAAAAAACTATTTAAATACTTACGTTTTGGTGATTTTTGAAGCGTATGGCGATCTGACTAGGGATGCACCCGATATATATCGGCCCCCTATCGGTATCGGGACCTTAAAACTGAATATCGGACATCGGCCACCCCACCGATATTTAACCCGATATTTGATCAGCTTCTGAGTTTCTAAAGTCTAAAAAAAATACTACTTCTTCTTCTTCCTCAAAAACTTTTTTTACAGACTTAAAAACTTCTAAAGACGAGAGAAAAAATATTGATAGATTAAAATATCCCAATGTCTTCATAGGCTGATATATTGCCATTTAAAAACACCATATCAATCTCTTTTACTAATGAAATATTGCTATATGTCATCGTTATGCTATTTAAATCCCCGAAAATTCACCAAATATGTTGCCATATTTTTATATGTTTGATATATTGACGCTGCATCGATCTATTTTTACTAACAAAATCTCACAAGAATTTGCAAAATATCACGAGAGTTTGTAACAGAACGATGAAATTTCACGAGATTTTAAAAGTAAAATAGATCGATACAGCGTGCTTTTAAAAATCTATTTGATATCAGCATATGAAAATATATTTGAGTTTATTATTTTTCAAAGTGTCAGAAAATGGATAACAAAACTGCTATTTTCAATGACTACTTATTTTTGTCCAGCTTTAACATCGTATCGATATCGGTTATCGGCTACATGAGTTTTAAAATATCGGGTATTATTGATATCGCTAAAATCCCAATATGGTGCATCCCTAGATCTGACCTTAAATAGTGTTTTTATTGAACCTGACTAAAGGGATACACTCCCGTTCAGGTAGTTTAAAGTGTGTTTTTTGTACAAAACTAAAGGGATAAACACAAATCTGACGTCTTGTGCATGCGTATTGACTATAGGTATGCTGATCTGACGGAACACCGGCGGCAAAGGAAGCTCCTCAGAGGCATTTCATTCCAATAACTGTTCAAGTTCATAAAGGGGAGTTTTTTTATTTTTATTTCCTGCATCTCAGCATGTTCTCAAAGCAAACCTGCAACCAATGAGGGCGTTTGTGTCCTCGCCGTAACAGGAGAGCGCTCTGCGTCCTTTAACAGGTGTGAGAATCTGAGTGCTGACATGTGCGCGGCCTTTTTCTTCCCTGAGCGAACAAAGAGAGCATTCCCTCGCCAACAGATCAATACGCCGGATCCATTCTGGTTTGTTAAGAGTAATAGACATGGATTTGAAGAGTCGAGAGGGAGGCTAACAGCCGCTGATTTAGCCAGACTGCACCGGACCCATTTACTTCTCAGCTTCAGCTAATAGGGTTTCTGCAGCCTCCAAAGCGCTTTGTAACGCCGTCGCCGCGCTGCGTACGGCAGAAGAAAAATTACCCCCATTATGTAATCTCTATAATGATTCCTACTGAGAAAGCAGAGGCTACAATGGCGGTACAGTAAATTATACTAAACACCATTACTCTTGACGGCTCCTTCTGAGCCTGTGCGTGCGCATCCACTCTGATCTGAGGGTCGCCGTGCGTGCGTCTGCTGAGGAGGAGAATGATGGAGTGTGTGTGCACGAGTCGCTCTCACAGTGAAATTAAACTGGGGCTCAGGTGAGAAACAGAGCGATGCCTCGGCGCCGAGCGGGAAGGAGGCGGCGGCACCACCGAGTCGAACACCCGGAGGACTTAGCACGCAGGAAAAAGGAAAAAAAAAAGGCCGTCGGAAAGGAGAACAGAGGGAGCTGACAGGGAGGCTGAGGGATGAGGAGATTGATGGCATGTAATGATGAAACGGATGGAGGACGAGACAAGAGAGACGTGCACATCAGAGGCCATTACTCATCGGCGACACGCACACACAGACTGGAAACGCCACCCAGGGGCGTCGGAGGAGCCGTCTACCACCCACCTCTCCATTCCTATCACCTTTTCTCTCTTTCTGCCGGTCGCCCTCGCATTCATACCACCCTCCATCTGTGCCTCGCTCTCCGGGTTTCTCTCTGCTCACATTTCAGCTCGATTCTCGGGAGCTTCTCATCATTCAGATCAAACTCTCCCTGATTAGAAGACGTTTGGAGCTAGGAGGTACCGACGGGTCAAAGTGAGGAACTCTGACCCCAGAAGTCCTTCCTCTCCACTGGAGAAGGTTCCTTTCATGACCTACCTGTTTTGGTCCGAGCTTCTACCCTCAGGATCCTGACTAGAATATTTTGGTCTACAGATAAGCTGAAGGCTAAATCAGAGTAAAATGGAGGTAAACCGAGCCCACATCATCACTCTTCCACCTCCATGCTTCACAGTTGCTGCCAAGTTTTGTTTTCCTCCCCAACTTCACTCCCCCTGCCCTGTCCTGACCAAGTAGAGGTTTAAATCTCAGCGTAAAGAAGCAGATCATACCCGTCATTTCCAGCACCACCTAACATCCCTCTGGGTTTATGTCACATTTAGTTTCAATCTCTTTTCTTAAAGAGACGAAAAAAACCCATCATGAACCTCAGCAGATGGCGGCTCACACTAAGGCTAATTTATGCTCAGAAACCAGGTCGAATGCGAGTGTGTCACAGTGAACGGAAATGTTCCGCAGACACCGCTGCACCTCTCCAAAATTGTAGGTGACCGCAGACAGAAGGCCTCTGATTGGTCAAATCTACATCCACTCTATTCTATGCGTATTTCCTGTTTGGTTCCTTACTGGCTTGTTTTGTTTGTATGACCGCCATTTTGGAAAACGACTCGTGAAGATGGACGAGTTAGAAGAGCGAGATGCATGAGCACGCTGGGACCCTTTTTCCACCTGGATCCCCGCTCTTTTTCACCCTCATGTCCCTCAGTTGTCGCACAAACTTGCCCCCACTTCCCTCACCACTGCCTCGGCCGTATCTAGACCCACAGCTAGTTCCCAATCGTCCCTCTTGCGTTGTGTAAGTGGAATAACAGCGCACAGACCACTCTGCAATATTGGACATAAATCAAAAACATCTGCGACACACTGCTGCGGGAGGATAACCAGCCCTCATGTTAAAAGGAGTTTTTCCTCTCCACTGTCGCTACAAGCATGCTTAGTGGCGAGGGATTGTATTTGAGTCAATGAGTTGATGCAATCAACTGGTTTTCCATAGATAGAAAACTTTGAATCAATCTGACTGGATGATCTGGTTGAACTATAAAGGGCCTTGAGATGACGTGTGTTGTGAATTTGGCGCTATAGAAATAAACTGAATAGAACCTGATGGATCCACATCTGTCCTGACTTTATCAGCTCTGATGCTTTCTATAAAAGCTCCCTAATGTGTTTCAAAGAGAATTTTTTGAATTACCTTCGACCAGAAGCAGATCCATGATTTATTTGGAGGAAATGGTTTCTAACAAGGATAAACTCTTATTCTTTAGCTTTAAGAAATGACCAAACAGGTAAGACTTGATTTTCTCATTCTGACAGTTAAAGACTTCATTACTGAGCCTCTGAGCGGGGCAGATAAACTCTCATGTTTTGGCTAAATGCTGCAGACCAATCTGCGGGGAACAGAAACAGACGCTAAGATTAAAGACGTAGATCTAGCTTTCATTTAGACCGTATATATGGTCTGCATTTGGATCAGGTCAGAGCGCCATGTATCCCCCCAACTCCATCCAGAGGCTGTTCCGTCTACGTCTGGTTAGCCAGTGTGAGCAGTTTTTTCACCTCCTCTTGCAGAGCACCAGCTCCCATAATGAGCACCCAGGGGACTTGTTGCACCGATCTCTTCACCGAGGTCTGAACAGACTTCTGCGATTCCTCCGACGCTCCCCAGAGGCCACCGACAGACTAAACACCCATTTCTATAACAGAATGCTTAAAGGCGGCACCACGGGCCCCGTCCCCTGGGTTTCTGCTCCAAACGAAGGGCAGCGGCCCCGCAGCGCAGTGCTGAGTGACATTTTCACGTCAAGGATCTTTAATTAGATAAACATCAGGCCGTCACACCCAGAGTGATCAAATGACTCTCCAGGGAGCGTTTTATTTTCTAAAAGCCATCAGCTGATCTACCGCCGCTTCTGATGCAGCTCTGCGTTTCTGAGGGTCCTGCATAAAACATGTGCTAAATGTCCAACTCAGCTCTTTTCATCTGTGTCATCAATTCAACCCAGTTTCCATCAGAATTCAGTCACTTTGGTCCAAACAGACTCAATGAATCTCTGATTCCATCACATTTTAGCCACAGATTTCTGTTTTGAATGAGAGAAATGTAGATAATAAACAAATAGAAGTTGAATTCAGGTTTTTGCTTAATAAAAATCTTTCCTCCAACACCACCCAGAGAGACCCCGGCTCAACAGCGGCGGTGAACAGCTTCCACAGAGCCTGAAGAGAGATGCTGGATGAAGTGACCAGACTGCCCCTCCCCCACCTGTTATGGGGGGGCTTTCCCTCGGTTACAAAAAGATTCATTCTCAGACAGCAAGAAGTGTTTCCTGTCATGTTTTCAGGTCTGTTGTGCAGCTGCCCACCACATCAGACTAATCAACCAACAGTATATGCTGCTTTTTCTTACTATTTAAAGAGGAAATTCATAATAAATCATTAGAACCATTTGTCTGGGATGCTTATTCAAGGCTAGAGATAAAAAGCTCAAATTAAAATGATAAAAAAATAAGGGGTGTGGGAAAAATCGTTTTGGCGATATAACGTGATTTTCGACTGCCCGATATAATAACGATTTTTCAGCTCCTAGTGTCATTTTTAAAAACAAAACCTTTTACTTAAAACAGTGAGGGAAAATTAGCTGCCTCTGCACCGCTACTCTGGTATACAGCATCATGAACCCTTTGGCTATGCGGCGCAGCGCCATATCTGTAGCTGTAGTAGTCAGGGGGGAAGACGTGGACTGACCCCAACCCCAAACAACATGGATACCAAAATAACTTAATGAGCAAAATCTTCTGATAAACATATTCTACACTTGCTAATTTATGTATACATGTAATTTTGATGATTGGGAAAAATATTGTAATATATAGTAATATTGCAATATCGTGATAATATCGTATCGCGATCCAAGAATTGTGACATGTATCGTATCGCAACAACCATGCCAATATTCACCCCTATTAAAAACATGTATTTAATTAAACAGTTTAGTAGATTTGCTGCTTCAGGGCTGAACAACTTGGACGAAAGTCAAAATCGCGATTATTTTTAACCAAAATTGCGAACATGTTGCGATTTTCCTTTGCCCTAACCGCAAACTTTCGCCCCAAACTTTTCAATTTTTGAAAGCTTACTTGCCCAGAGTCCGTTGCTTTAGGACTTTACTGTAGTAGTCTGAAAAAAAGTTCTTTCTTCTACTTGTCTTAGTCCTGTTTAATATAGTGCGATAAAAATTGCCTTTGCAATTTTAAGATTGTGTTTGCGATTATGTTGCAAATGCAAGTAGGCCTATTCAGGACTAAGGCTACGTTCACACTGCAGGCCTTAATTCTCAATTCCGATTTTTTGAGAAATCTATTTTGCGTTGCCGTTCACATTTCCAAATATATGCGACTTGTACGTGAACTGCAGCCATACAACGCAAGTCTTCCGCATGCGCAGTAGAGGACGCGATGACGTCACAAGCGCCGTTTTTACGGAGGTAAACATGGATGGTATTGCCGGAGCGCATCTGGCGATCTTTCCCAACCTTATGGTTAAACATAAATACTACTCTCCGCATCATCGTCCGCTGTAGTTGTTGTTTTTCTTGCCGCTTCTGCGTAGCTAGACGTAGAATAGCGAGCTTTGTCAGATAGGTCGCAGATTCGTAACTGTGACACACGCAGACCACCTGGTTTCTTAGTATAAATCAGCCTTAATTCTTGCTCTTCTGGTTGAAGTGAAGCCAAAAAGATCAGCTTTCATTTGTTTAAACCTGTTGAAACAGGAATTTGGAGTGATAATTCTGGATAATCTGATTCAGATTAGAGTTCAGATTAAAAGCCTGAATGGACACCAGTCATTGTAGCCGTGGGCCCACCTGCTGCAGACAGTTCTCCTATAAAACAACCTGAACTGGTCTAAAAGTGAGCTGCTGGAGTTCAGGGAGGAGAAGAGCTCCTTGCTTCCAGCTGCTGTTCAAAACGAGCTGCTCTCACTTAGCTGTGTTCAGTAAATATCTGCTCAACATCCTGCACACACACACCTTTCAACACAATGAGCCGATATGCAGAGTGTGCCTCTGTCTCCCCGTGGAGGCTTCAGATGCATCACGCCTAATCAGAGGGAGACTCACGCCGGCTAGTTCTGCATGCAAATCCTTCGCAGATGAAGACGCTAAGCTAAGAGCGAGCTGACAGCAGTGTGAAGCAGAGGCTAATGCTAACTGTGGTGTCCCCGCTCGGCTGCAAACATGCTCAGAGTGGAAGCGATGAGCCCCAGCCTGGCTGCTTAAATACCCGGCCAGCTGAGATTTGATTTGGCTGTCAGCGTGCGTTCATGGAGGGTTTTTAACGCTGACGCTAAAGAGCTCAGTGAGACCATCACCCGACGTGGTTAGGAAACTTTCTGCAGCTCCTGGACGGCTGAGTTGTTGTGATCGGTGGTTGTTTACCGGCTGCGGGGAGCCGGAGTCACGGCCTCCTCATTAAAACTAAAACCCCTCCGTTACTCCGCCGCTTCCCTCATTAGCACGCGTTTGCAGCGCCGAGCTGCCGGACGGAGCGGTTCTGGTTCAGACTCTGGGTAAACACTCTGTGAGGAGATAATAACAGCCATCAGTGGCTATCAGAACATCTGTGTGTCGGCTGTAAGGTTTCAAGTGGTGGAGATGCACACACACTGAGAGCGGGCATGGCTGTGTGAAAGCACCCAGGAGAACCACAGAGGGGCTATAATGTCTGCCAGTCAGCGGAGCACTTACACACAGCCGCCTGCCAATCTCACACAGACACATTTGCTACAATGCCCACCGCGGTACCCACTCACCGTCAATCACCCCCCCACCACCGCAACCACCTGACAAGGGCAGGAACGCCCGGCCAGCAGCCCTAATTACAGACGCCGCTGCCAACAGGGCTGCATCCCTCTGCTGACCAAAACCGCAACACCCCCCCCCATGTTTGCTTCCTCTGACACCTTATTCCCATTAACAGGGTGTCAGCGCAACACTTAGGGCCTTAATTTATCGTTCCTGGAGCAGCTTTGATCCAAACACCGTTTGACAACTTTAATGACTAAAGCAAACCAAAGACAAACAAACTTAAAGAGCAGCCGCTAAATCATGGCGGGGATGGGGGGGTTCAACCAGAGGAGGCTTTTTAATGTCATTATGCTAGGAAAGGCAGGGGGGCCTCATTAGGGCCAGTGTTCTGTCAGAAGAGCATACCCGGTCAGACCAGCATACCCACACTGGAAGAAATCTAAATCTTTTTTCTTAAAATAAGTGCATTTGTTCTTTGATTAAGGAGGTAAAAGACAAACTTTGCCAATGGAACAAGAAAATGTACACTTAAAATAAGAAAACACAATTGCAAAGTCTTATATCATCTAATTATCTTATTTTAAGAGTAAAAATACAAATTCCATTGGCAAACTATCGCATTTAGCTACTGAATTTAAGGGTAATTACACTTAATTGAAGAAATTTTTGTTATTTCTAGAACATTTTTCCATCGCATTCTCCCCGCTTTACCGAGCAAAATCAATGGGAACTACTAGACACATCTGCAATCAACAATTGTGAAGAAGATTTTCAGAGGACTTCATACCATTGAAATTCACCAGAGCTATAGTGAAACTGACAATGGCAGTTGGATGCTGTGATACCTCGGGTAAAAGTTAAAAAAAATGAACTTTTCTGGTTCCTGATCCTCCATGGGCGGGTTAGTCGTTGGATTGCCAACTTGAAGGGGGAGGATTTGCCATCCGAACTTTTGGCGGAGAAAAAAAACACGTAATATGTCAGTGTATTCTCTGCATTATTAGTTAGCATGATGAAATGCGTGCGAAAGAGTTATACACTGTAATTTCGTACATTTTTGGCGTTTTTAGGTAAGCATTTTAGGTAGATATTTTTACATCGAATTTAAAATACAATTTACCCTAACCCTGACCCTAACCTAACCCTAAGATACTAAGCAGCAAGCAACATTGTTAGAGACCTGAAAGAAGTGATTATTACACTTCCAGTTTTTCCCAGTTTACCTACGTCCGTCCGCTGATCTGCTTTTTTTGCTCTGTCTGGCTGTGCATGCGCACTGATCTGTTTTAGAGGAAAAAGCGTCCAAAGCGCATACAAACTTTACGATGCGATTTCATCACTGAACTGATAATGAGAATATGTTAAATATGTAGCCAACATTTGGAAGAAGAATGTTTTCAAGATGACTTGGATAATAGCAGCGTTGTGACAAACACCAGATACAGCACTGGGACTTGATCAACAGCGATACCGCGACGTGGGCGTCACAAACCAGTAGGTGGCAGTAGTGTTCTTTGACAAACATGGATGCCTCCAGTAAAGCACATTTAAATGAAAAGTTACTCGTAATTAAAACACTTACCATTTATTGAACACTGTATGGAATAATTTCATATTTTAAATTACTTTCAGAAGTTTGAATTCTGAATATGACCGAACTTTTCCTTTAATATAAACTGTAGCGATATTTCTTATTTATTTTCCAAAAGTCTCTGGAGCCAACTGAAGTTGAGAACATTTGCCGGCCATATATCCCCCTTTGGTTAATAACGAACAGAACGATCCCATTAAATAAGCCTCCATGATGGTCAAAATCCCTATTTTTGCTCACAAACTGGAGACGTTCAGACATTGTTTACTTAATTAACAGAAATTCTGTTTTATCAATTAATACGGAAGTTTATCTTACATTTTTCGACATAGAAAAGCATCTAATTTTAGCCCTACAGCTGAAAATCCATCATGACTGATGAGGTTGTAGAAATGAGGATGTTAAGTCTGGTTTCAGCTGATGGTTGGAGTTAAATGAAGATAATCTCCCGCCGCTGCAGGACTAGACTCGCCTCGTTGCTAAAACACACTTTCTGGCATTTATTGACAATAACCTTTGTAGGTTTTGAGGTTTACAATGTTTCTAACAGATTTTTTTTTTCTCCCAGGTGGCATTTGCAGGTGACAATGCCGAACAACACAGCTTAAAGGACACAATTAGTGTTAGCTTAGTGGTTACAGAGAAATCAATACGGCTGTCAGTGGGAGCTCCGTCAGGAACCTATCTGTAAAGATAGTGGAGTGTTCAGAGTATGAAAAGTGACTGTCCTCCTAAAATGGGAAACATTAGTGCTAATCCTCCCCTTTCTTCCCTCAAAGTCCTGCTCCTCATCCTCCCTCCATCCCCTCGGCTACCATCTTCTAAAACCAGGTTATTCTTGAGAATACGGCAGCTGTCAGCCTGCGCCGGCTCCTGCCTCTAAATGACAGAGGTAACCCTCTTATACGAGCAGCCGCCGCTAAAAGCATGTCATTTTCTCCTGCTAATGTCAAGTGCGAACAGATGAGAACAGGCAGGGGAGTTAATAACACCACATTCCCTCCTCGCATGGATCCACGGGGTGCTGCGAGCGCATGAACTCAAACTTTTCTGCTTGAACCCGACTGTTCTGAATACCAACTAATGACACGGAGTGACCCGCTCGGCTGCTTCGTCTGTGACTAACAGCCTAAAAGCTCCGTAATGATTGGTTGGGTGGGATGGGAGGCTGCAGACCTCTTCTCATTGTAGTAGTTCTGCTAAAGCTTACAAGTACCTTCTCTGAGATCTTCTTCTGCTTCATTGTGAAGACCTGCAGATGTCCGTCAGAACCGCCCACAACCTTCAAATGATCGTCCAATAAAAGAGTTAAGCTTAAATCGGAAACATTAGATAGTGAGGAGCATCGCCGTTTAACTGGAGACAGAGAAGAAGAGAAGACGAGGCAAACTGGAAAGGAAGAAGAAGGATGACATCCAGGCTCAGACTGGTAATCTGTGATACCAGGCGGTCCTAATTTCAGTGCACCAGGGCTGGCCCTCCTTAAATCATACCAACACTTGCTCTCCAACCCAAACTCCTACCTGTGACAGTAAATAACTCAAGGAGCTCAAGAAGTACTACAATGTTAACTAGCTGCATTATGCATGCAGTAGATATTAGGGGAGGAGCAGTTCACAAAATCCACGGTTCGATTCCGGTTCCGCGGTTTTACATTAGTCACGGTTTTTAAGATTGTATATGTTGATTGTTACAACGAAATCCCATAAAAAATGAATGAAATTAATGAAAAAAATCCCCAAAAATTTAATGAATTGTAATTATCTTTAATGATTCCCGAGGAAACCATGGATCATTTTCCACATGTTTTTACCCGCTTTGAATTGAATCATCTACACGCATGCCGCTACCATCTCCAAGGACTCAGGAGGGGATGTGGACGGAGCCTCAGTGGAGGGGCTGTAGGCTTTTTACTTTGTGCAGTATGTCTGGGGAAGCGCAGCCGGCGGTTGCTGACGAGTAATGAGGGATTTGAGGTTAGTATGACATGTTGCTGTTAGTATAACAAAAAATGTAGTTGCACAATGCTTGCACTTTTATCCACAACTTTTCTTTCTGCGTCATAAGTAGGTCACTCTAAATGCAAAGTGGTCCCATACAGCAGACCTATAAAGTGCTGCTGAAGGCGGCGTCTTGCTCCTGTTCTTTTCGCCATACTACCCACACAATTCTCCACTGCTATTCTGCGAAGCTGCTTCGCTTCCTATTCTTCTTCTTGTTTTGCACTACTGGTGGTTGGCTTTTGAGTACTTGAGTACGCCACCAACCTATAACTCTTTCTAAGGTGTGGCAACCCGCCTATGAGAAAAAGGAGCGAAGCGCGCATGAACCGAGAAGCACACCCAACACCTTGAATCGAACCCGAGACAGTGGAACGAGCAGTTTGGGCCGGTTTTTCATAAACGGGTCCATCCCAATATATATATAGCCCTTCGCTTGCCGTGCACATCCTTGCAGCCGGTTAGCATAAGGTGTAATTTTCCTTCTTCAAACTGTCAAATCCTTTTGAAACAAACTAAATTATAATAAAACTAAAATGCTTTCTTTAAAAATCAAAACGCCCTCCTCTTATTTTTGGCTTAATTTATGTTTGAATATTTTGCAAAAATTTGTTGCAGTGCATGATGGGATTTTGCATCTAAAATTTAGCCGCCCTTCATGCATTGTTGTTTGCAAGGTTGGGATGTTTCCCAATCTGGCAGTTTAGGAATGAAAAATGTTTTTTCTTTTATGGCCTAAGAGATCAACAGACTTTTGGTTCAAATTGGGCGAGATTTTTGTAGGATCCAGGCCGTTTTGTGAAAAGTTTTGGGCTGGAAATCGTGAGTCAGTGACATCTGGCAACCCCAAGGATTAGGTTGCAGACCTGAGTATGTGTGAGTGGGTGTCTGTCTGGATGGCTTTGTGCAAATGTGGACGCTATACAGCAGCAGTCACCGTCGCATCCATGTTAAAACCAGCATCGTGTAGCTTCTCCCGTTACACGGTAAATCCCTCCCGAGCTCCAGGCTGCACGTGATCAGAATGATCCAATGAGCTGTCAGTTCAAGTTGCTGCTGCTGCTACTTTTAGACACAGTAGGCAAAACCTGTAAAGTCCGGGCGATGGGAAAAAGAAGGAGAAGATACGATGGAGAAAGAGAGGCAGAGAGAGGACGTTTGCTGGAAGAACATACTTTTTCACTTTTACTTAAAGTAAAGAGGTCAAAATGATACTTTTACTGCAATATCTAAACTTCTACTTAATAACTGCAAATGCATGTACTTTTTGAGCACCACTGCTTGCATGTGAATGAATTTCTTCTCATGTTATGGAAAAATTCATTCCTATACAGATATCAGGCAGCTGAAATATCCATTCTCTGCTCTCCTCCCCATATCTTTGGGAAATGAAGCAACTGTTTCCAAATTATCAAAATATTATGTGTTATGCCCTGTAGTTTGTTTTTACAGTCAAGAAAGAAAACATTTCAGGGAGTAATTTGGGCGATACATTTCTGTTCTTCATCCTGATGGTTAGCAGGAGGGTTTCTAACTTTATTTAAATCCTTTTTACGGACGACTCAAAGCTGCAGGAAACCTTCACTCCTGCTCTGCCATTCTTCACTCTTCCTCTGCTGTTGGATGAAAGCTGTTAGCTTGCATGTAAACAAGGCCAAAGGTTGAAAAATGCAAAATGAAACTCATTTTACGTCCCGCCCGAGCGAACCTCAGCGCATTATTTACAGCCAGCCATTCCAGAGATTTAAATTTAATATCGACAGCCACAGCTGATTGCCTCCCAAAGCTGCAAATCCTGCCGGCGTCAAGATTTAAATTAATACGATATGTGAGGTGACACTTTTCAGAGGCCATTCCTGTGATATTAAATTAGTGACTGAATACCTGGGCTCAAAGGCTTCTTTGCTTCAGGTGTCCCGTCCAAATCAGGTTTATTTGAATGGAAGAAGTCAAACTGTGAAGGAAGAAATCTCCTAATATTGAAATAAAATCCCTGCAGCTGCTGTCAGAGGATCAGAGGAGCCACCAAACTAAATTATCCGAAGACTATTGTGCAGCTTGGTGCATAAACTAGTTCAACTATACACTAAATCTCAACAGAAATAATTATTTCAAACAGGTGCGTCTTCTAATATGGTTTGATTTTGAAATCTCCATGTCATCCTCCCATAAAAATCACACATTTAGGAGGATTTAATGCGTCTCTGTTGTTCAGCTGTTTACAGGCACTGATGCACGTCGTTTAGACGGATAATTGCATGAAAGAAAAGACCCGTTTGGAGGAGGATTTGGTTTCATGGAGCTCAGAGGGTGAAATATGTTTGTAAAACAGGGATTCCGGTTTGATTTTTTCTCCTACAACAAAACATCATAAATATATATTTGGGTTTTCTGGTCACTGATCCTTAGAGGAAGCTATGGTCGCTCTGGAGGAACTGCAGACATGCAACAAGCCAGTGAAGCATGGTGGCGGCAGTGTCATGCAGTGGGAATCCCTGTTCAGTTTCAGTTTCCGAAAATTCAACAAACATTCACTGCAGCCTGAAGTGATCCAATCCGATTTTTTGGCCCTTATGCGACCTGGATCCGATCTTTTCATGACTGTCTGAACAACTGATCCGATCTTTTCATGACTGTCTGAACAACTGAGATCCGATTTTTTGGCCCTTATGCGACCTGGATCCGATCTTTTCATGACTGTCTGAACAACTGAGATCCGATTTTTTGGCCCTTATGCGACCTGGATCCGATGCTTTCATGACTGTCTGAACAACTGAGATCCGATTTTTTGGCCGCCTATGCGACCTGGATCCGATCTTTTCGCGACTGTCTGAACAACTGAGATCCCATTTTTGGCCCTTATGCGACCTGGATCCGATCTTTTCATGACTGTATGAACAACTGAGATCCGATTTTTTGGCCCTTATGCGACCTGGATCCGATCTTTTCATGACTGTCTGAACAACTGATTTTTCCAATGCCTGACCCAGGCCACTTACGGCTATGTGCATTCACACAGGAGATCACGTGCAAATCTCAGACCTTTTCAAATGCTTGACCTGTGTGTCGGAGAATTCAATTTCATCCAGCATATGCGGCATTAATACCCGACAAAAGGTCACTTTATTCTGCGTCTTTGCTACAAAGAATGCGTTAAGAAGAAACAACAACCATAGCGGACTGATCCATGTTTTACCTCGAAAGTAAGCGGTAGAGCATGAATTGCCTGTGATGTCATTGTGCGTCTACGTCTACGGGACAATTTAAAATTGCTGGAAATGCAGTTCACACTGGGGTCGCATACAGGTGCATATATTTAGAAAATGTGAACGACAATACAAAAAATGGATTTCACAAAAAAATCGGAATTACGAGCACATCAAGGCCACACGGTGTTGACCGGTAGCTTTAGAAAACATGAGCTGGACCCGAGGTCACTGACTTGGTGCGTAGATAATCAGAGTGTAGAGCAGAAATCTAAGCAGGGTTTTGTTGGTCCTGCAGGCGTTCAGACTGCAGCACCGTTCCTCGAAGTAGAACCCTCTGAGCTTAGCGTCACTCCAGACCATTAGGCCCAGCCGGGCCAACTACCCGGGGTTAAATACACGGAGCATCACAGAGCTGCAAGGGGAGAGAAGGATCCAGGAAACAAAATCTGATTTTGCTCAGACGCCACACACACACACACACACACACACACACCCACCCACAGAGCGAGCGAAGCACGAAGAGGACCTGGCTGCAGCTCTAAGAGCGGTGATTGCTCTAACAGCCCTGCAGAGGAGAGGAAAAGACAACAGAGGAGCAGAAGGATGAGAGGAGAGAAAACGAGCTGCGATGAATGGGTCTGCCTCCGGGTCACCCCTAGAGGGCTCCTCCTCCTGTGTCACAAGGTATCTCAGGGTCACCATTATAGTGCCCGCTCACGCCCAAACAGCTTAGCGTGATGCAGAGGGAGGCAGGTTGCTCTACAAAAGGAAACATTGATTTTACAATATAGACTAATGAAGCGAGCAGAACACACACACACACTTTCGCTCACACACCATCACCGCTCCATTGTTCCTTTCTCCAAACACACTGTAATTGCTGATGTGAGGATAAGTGTGTAAATTACCGAAACCCTCACCAATCATACGCCACGCCGCAGCCGCAGAGTGGGACAAACAAACATGGCTGCACACACAAATATGATCACATTCCCACACACCCCTTCATCAGGCCTGTCTGAGGAGAGAAGAGGATCGCGTGTCTCCCTGAGGCATCGTCGTCCTCCTCCTCTTCCGTCTCCTTACGGTGACAGCTGTCATCCTGTCAGGCCTGTGGTTGCAGTAGTAGATCTGGCTGCCCCTTCTCCAACCTACAGTCCCCGGCCTTATAGGCCCGTCAGATCAAGTTCTGCATTCGCCAAAAACCATGTGTGCTATCCAGCTGAAGCCCGCCCACACACACACTTTTTTCCTAAAAGAGACACAAACAATGCCAAAATCATATTTGGTCAAATTCAGGTGTTTGGTGCTACAATCAGAGCAAAAGGACGAGGAATCAATATGGCTGCCATTCCTGTCAGAGGTTTTGGATGTTACAGTGATGCTTTAGCCTCAGGCCCGGGTACCAGTCAATCTGAGAGGAACTAATCAGATTACAGGATTACACGCACTAAGGTGTTAGATGCGGCGAAAAGCGCTCAGTTTCAGTCCCTCAACCCAAAGACTGAAAATCAGAGACAAGCAGGAGAAAAAACTCCTGGAAGAGCATCTGCCAATCATTGATCTCTGTTTTCCTTTACATCCATCCATCGTCCATCCATCATTAATGCATCATCCATCATCCCATCCATCCATCCATCCATCCATCCATCCATCCATCCATCCATCCATCCATCCAGCATCCATCCATCCATCCATCCATCCATCCATCCAATCATCCATCCATCCATCCAGCATCCATCCATCCATCATTAATGCATCCATCCATCCATCCAGCATCCATCCATCCATCAT
>JAGKQL010000004.1:2524507-2568167 GCA_018398635.1 Cyprinodon brontotheroides | reverse complement strand
CAGTGATAGCCATGCCAACTATGTATGGGCAGTGATAGCCATGCCCACTATGTAGGGGCAGTGATAGCCATGCTAACTATGTAGGGGCAGTGATAGCCATGCTAACTCTGTAGGGGCAGTGGTAACCATGCCCCAACTATGTAGGGGCAGTGATGGCCATGCCAGCCCCTTCGTAGGGGCAGTGTAGGGGCAGTGATAGTATTCATGCCTAACTATGTGGGGGCAGTGATAGCCATGCTAACTATGTATGGGCAGTGATAGCCATGCCATGTTAACTATGTAGGGGCAGTGACCCAGCCACCATGCTAACTATGTATGAGCAGTGACCAACCAAGCTAATTATGTAGAGGCAGTGATAGCCATGCCCCAACTATGTATGGGCAGTGACCAACAAGCTAACTATGTAGGGGCAGTGATAACCATGTTAACTAGGTAGGGGCAGTGATAGCCATGCCAACTCTGTAGGGGCAGTTATAGCCATGCCAGTTCAGGGACTTGACTGTAGTTCTACTGTAAGGCGCCTTGGTCAGGGTTAATGACCGGCGTACCTGACATGGTAAAACTATATCATGCATATTCCTTTAGGTTAATAGACTATATTAATTAGGCCATGTATGCTTAAAAAAAAGAGAAAATCCACTATCCCCCTTCTTTTTTTTTTACAACTAGACTGCTGGTTATACATAGATAGAAAATCATGCGAAAAAGTGACTTCCAGCCACTGGCCCTCTCCTTAGCTTGCATATTTTTTACTCTGACTCCACCCTTTCACTGAATTATAGTGTCTGACCATGTGATAATGCTTCTCTTTAGATCTTAGTGTCCACTAATCATGACAAAAAGAATATCTTAGATGTTTAAAAACAAATTGTATGGGACCAGCCAAGGGCCCATCAAGGAAAGCGGGGACATTTTGAATGGCTACTGCCGTAACAGCTTCCTTTTTCCGCTGGAGAACTGAAACCAGTTGGTTCTCCTCTGATCTCCTCCAGACAGCGTAAAGAAGTTTCAGCTCCGGATGTGATGAGTCCTGGTGACACCATCAGGGACGCGCGTCTCATAAAGGTCTGCTGCCCGCCCGAACGCAGCCGATAAAGGAGGCGCAGGGAGAAATCAATATCGCCGACGTCTGTTCATCAGATTTGTGGGGTGGCTTAGACAGTGAAATGTCAAACTCTAATCTCTTTAATAGTCGGATATTACATTTTAATCCCGCTCTGATTCCTTCACTCTCTTGGTTAAGGCCACCTGCAGACGCCCGTCGAGTGGCGGGGGCAGGAAGAAGGTAATTTCACAGAGATTGGTATCAAAACAGAGCTGGTAATTAAGTGAAATGGGAGAAGGAGGAAGAGGAGCAGCAGAGGGGGAGAACGGGCCGCTTTATGGAGCGCCATCGCGGCACGGCGACTTTACAGTGAGGGTGATTGACTGCGAGACACGGGGAGGCAGTAAAGTGATGTCGATGAGGAGTGAGGACAAATTGATATGATCACAACACGTCACATTAAAGACAGGCCTGCCATCCATCAACATGATAAAAGGCCTCCTTCATTCCAGCACCAACCCCGCCGCCATTGATCTCAATGCTTCACTTCGCCAGCCGCTAACCATTTATGATAACTATCATTACGCAGTTATGAGGACGCTGACGATCTATCATAGCCATGCAGGCCACAATGAAAAGATAACCCTTGCTAATTTGTTGCCCTGACGAGCTCAAATCATGGAGGGAAATTAGGTAGAAAAGAGAATAATTTCACTCAATTTCTCTCAATTATGTCAGAAAATAAAACGAGGACGAGGGATTTACAGCTTCTCCTCCCTGAGACGATCGGCTTTATTTGCGTTGCATGGATGTCTTCAGAGGGAGCGGCCAGAGGAAAAGTAACATTGATGATAACAGCAAACATGCTTTTAAATCACTCCTCAGCAAATCGCTAAATCAATATCAATTAGGCTGCCAAAGAGCCCAAATGGACAACTGGCTTTGTTTTAACTAATGAAGTCTGTGGAGAATCCAATCTGTCCTGGTTACCCCCCCACCACACACACACACACACACACCGCTGCCTTCCTGTCAGTCCCACTCCTCATTACCAACCATGACAGTATAGAAAAACACACAGAGACGCGTCAACAAACCGTTTACACGCCTGAGGACGGAGATTTGGTGGGAATACATTTTAGAGAGGAAGCTCCACTCATCTTTAGGGTAATCATTAAGATTTATTCAACACTGAGCTGCACAGAACCTTTAATGGTTTTCTATAAAGTCAAATTACAGAAAAGAATATTAGATTTATTCAGCTGGAATACAGAAGTTTTACAAGTTTTTACAAGATATTAGTTCTCAGAACCAGAGCGACCATATCTAAATAATCATCTCAGAACTTCACATTAACATAAATATTTATTTTAAATATCCTCACAACGCTCCAGCAGGAGGCAATAAAATCATCTGATATTGAAAACAACATCCTTAAATATTCTCCCTTTAGATACTACTTTCCGTTTAACATTTCCCGATGTTTCGAGTTTAACTCTTTTATTAATTACCCATTAAAGAAGTAGGATGTTTTCTCTCTTGCAGAAAAATTATTACATTTCAGAAACTTTCAATAAATCTGTTTGACCACAAGAGGCAAACATGGGAAAAATTGATGTTCCAACGTGAAGCAGAACGTCATCAGTCAAGAGTTGATTAAAAACTAGCTAGATCTGTTCTAAATCCAGCCCCTAGTGGCTGTCTGAGGGAACTGCACTTCCTTTCGGGTCGTATCCATCCACATACGGATGATTCACCTTACAGGTCAGATTTTAGATCTTGGAAGAAGGTTGTCTGAGTCAAAGCTGCTGCTGATGCAGGTCCAAAGACCAGGCTGACTGCTGATTAGGGTTGTCAAAAGTATCGATATTAAAAAAGTATCGATACTGAAACGTTGTATCCGGATACAATACTCTCATTTTCAAAATTATCGATACAGCCATCTAAAGTGCAGAATAGTGGAAAATGCACTTTCTGAACACTGTGTGATTGAAATAATTCTGTGCATTATTCAGTTTCAGACTTTTTCTGTAACATGATGGTGCAGCTGCTGAGAATTATTTTTTGTTTAACCGGTTTGGCCAGTGTCATTGTTATGTCTGCAAAACATAGCCAAGGAAGGAACACTTAATTTTAATTTTGTAAGTTTTTATCAAGCTTGCTTAATATTGTGCACAGCATACAACCTCAAAAAATATTGTTCTTATTGTTTTTTTATTTATTTATTGTATTTTTTTGTAATGAAAAATATTTCTGCTGAATTTTGAAAAGACTGTTTTTTTCTTGTGGTATCGTAAAAAGGGTATAGCCAGAACAGCAATAGTTTACTTTAGTATCGGTACCCAAGCTGAAAGTTTAGTATCGCGACAACCCTACAAAGCACCCAATCCAATCAACACATGACATAGATCTACATCTACTGGAAAACTCTGTTCACAAATAGAGACTGTGAGGTTCTAGGTGAGCCGCTGGTTTAAAGCAATTAGTAGAACAAAAATGGCTGCTCAACATTAGCATTAGCAGGCAGCCATTTTGATTCCTGACCTGCTTTCGGATTGTTAGGATAATTGTCATTGATGATGTGTGAGTTTAATATACCTTAATATTAGCTGCCTGCTGCGTGTGTGAACGATGTTTTCAACAACAGTTAATCTAATTAACTAATTGTACCTGGCAAATATTTAAGAATGGAATGAGAGCGGTGTCCTTCAGCTAAGAACAAAGTGTAATATTTTGATGAGGCTGGAGCCATGATGTCTACTCATCTGCTGACATGTATGATGTAAAATGTGATTGGAGTTGCATAAAATGTTAATCGAGGTCACTTGCTGAGATGTGAGCCCAGTTGGTAACCAGCAGCCTTCTGTAACTCTGAGCAACTTCTATGATTTGACTAAGATTATAATTTCTATCAAAAACTGTTGTCATGTCTCCTGGTTATTTAATACATATAAGTTATGAAGTGTTATTTAAAGAGTTTGTGATCTCTTTTCAGGAAAAAGAACTGCAGAGATAGAGCATCAAGGTGAAAACACAGAGCCTATCTTTAACAGGATCCTTAGTAATAATAATAATAAATTTACTGTAAAAAAAAAAAAAACAGAGTTTTTCCTTCCCACTGTCGCTACAAGCATGCTTAGTGTGAGGAATTGCATTCAAGTCAATGAAGAGTAAAGTGCCTTGAGATGACATGTGTTGTGAGTTGGCGCTATAGAAATAAACTGAATAGAATTGGTCCTGATTGATTATCAAAGCCGTATCCAAGTGTCTGAAAATGAATCAGGAATCAAGAACCAGCCATAACATTCAGGTCTAACTTGAGACATTCATAAAACAATATTCCTCCCAGCATTCAAGATTTTATTTATGAATCAATGTTCGAATATTTACGAATAATCTGCCTGTTTCATCCCGACTTGAAAAAGAGGAGAGAAGCGTCGATGTGAGCCAACAGGAAGTTAACACTCTGCATAACGACATTAATGGAAGTTGTTAAAACTTTGACACCGTAGATCATGTTGCTACAATAATTTGGATTCATCTTTTACTTCAGTGAAAACACAAACAGAGCACACACACACGCGCAAACACCCCCATCCGAGGCAGGCGGCGTGCAGCGAGGCTCCTCAGGGTTGCCATATCATCTTAAACATCCATCAGCTCAGCAGATATCATATTAGCTCCTCATCTGCATACGGCACAGACAGAATGACAAACGAGAGAGAGAGAGGGAGAGAAGGGGCGCTTTCTCCTCGCCTCCTTCATTGTACCTCCTTCCAAACCTTCCCTCCATCTCCTTATCCCTCTCCTCTAACCCCCTAAATTGGATCAGCGCTGCCAGCCGAGCGTGTGCAGGAGTGTGTGTGCACATTGTTGCGGTGTAATCACATCTTTTAAATGGAAAAAGGGGATGAATCTCAGGAGAAACGATGACCACTGGGCCCATATCTGACTCCTGAGCCCCCCCCCCCCCCAGTCCCCATTGCCAGTCTTTGTATCGCCGTATACTCCATCACATTTGCTTTTACCAAGCAATCTAAGAGTCTTGAAAACTTTTCTTCCCTTAGATCCTCCATCTAATTCCCCTCCACAACTTTCTGTCCAAACTTTTCTCTACTTTGAACCTCTAAGCAATATTTTGTAGCTGGGAACTCTAATTATCTTCCTTTTATCATTATATTTATGATGCAAATAAGTATCCTGGGCACTAATCAGACTTTTTAAATGCTGGAAGCTAAAACAAGACATTTAGTATTTTATATTTATGCAGTAAACTGAAGGATTTTACAATAAACTGCTTTATGAAAGAATACTGTTGGTCCTAATTGTGTAGGCTCAGTACAACATTAATATTTCACCCGAAATGTAAAACCTTTGAGCTCAACATTTGCAATGCGTGTAACGTAATTTTCAGCTAAAGTGGTGATGATTGTAACCTCCTGCAGAACAGTTAATCTTTAATGCCGAGGCCTCTGGAGAAACCTCATTTAAAAGCAATAAAAGAATCCCAAATTAAATAATCCTAGCCGCCCCTTGTTCTATAAGATTCCCCGTCCTCGGCCGGCTTAACCGATACTTTATTGGATTCCAAAAAGCCGTGTTGCATCCAGAAAAGAAAGACTTTGCTGGAATTACCCAGAGAAGGAGTCAATTCCTCTTGATTTTAATGGCTACTACTTCTGTTTTAGCCTTTTGTCATCGCTGTGATGCTTCGCCGCTAAAACAGATTCAGAGGAATCCTTACAGGCTGGAGATGAACCGATTTCTCCTGAATTAAAATCTTTGGCTCTGGCAGCAGCATATGTGCGCAGTAGCCACATCTGATGAAAAGAAGGTGGTTGGTGGAATGTTTTTTTTTTTGGAAGCATACATAGCCTAATTAATATATTCTATTAACCTAAAGGAATATGCATGGTGTGATTGTTACATGTCAGGTACGCCGGTCATTGACCCTGACCAAGACACCTTATAGTAGAACTGCAGTCAGTCTTAGGCCTACGTTCACACTGCAGGCCTTAATGCTCAATTCCGATTTTTTTGTGAAATCGGATTTTTTTGCGTGTCCGTTCACACTTCCAAGTATATGCGACTTGTATGTGATCTACTGTGTGAACTGAAAGCTTTCAACCGATGTGTCCCGCATGCGCACTCGAGAGGACGCTAATGACGCCACATGTAGCAAGCGTCCTCAGTGTTTCTTGCGGAAGTAAAAACATGACTGCGTATTGTACCGCGATTGGCGTATATTATGCGTTCTTTTAAAGTTCAACTTCTCCAACAGGAGCAGGCACATTACGAACCCGAAATGGCTTTAAGAAGATCAAAAAAAGAAAGAGAGCCAGGTTCCGTCCGGTAAGACCCTTCGAGTTTGGTCTGAATCGAGCTATCTTTTCCAAATATGAATTAAGTCAGCAACCTCACTTTCTCTCCATTGACTGCTCTCTGTGTTATCTTCCCAGCCATGGTTGTTAGTTTTTTCCGCCCCGCTTAGTAGGACACAGATTAGTAACGTTTAGTAACATTTGTCAAATATCAATGTTGTGTAAGAAGTCGATGAATGCGACCTGGCGGTACGTTATCACAGGTCGCACATTGAAAAGACTCGAATGCGGTAATCGGATTCGGGACCACGCTATATCCAAGTGGCCCGCCGGGTAGTATTTGAAAAATCCGATCACCAGTAATGCGTTTCAGACAGTCATAAAAAGATCAGATACAGGTCACATATGGGCAAAAAATGGGAATTGGGTCACTTCAGGCTGCAGTGTGAGCAACGTAGCCATAGTCAAAGTGAGGGACCAATTAATCTATCAAGATTTGGAACAAAACCTCACAAAACATTGCAAATGAACATCTGAATCCTTTCAAATCAAGTATTTTTAAATTCAAATTCAATCAATTAAATTGAAACAGCTGAAATAATTTTCAAAATCTGAAAAAAGAAATGCTAAGAAATTCATATACATTAGAATTAGCCTGAAAATGAAATAAAATATAATAAATAAACTGTTTATCAGAAAATCAGTATTAATCTATAGGCTAATTTAAAGTAAGCCAGGCTACATGCTGGCAATGAATGAGTTAAAACTATATAACAGGTCAGTGGAACTATATTTACCATTAATGGTTGTTAGAATTACCTCCACTGTCGCGGGAACCCTCAACTCACGCCCATTGATGAGAAAATCGATTGAAATATGAACGAAAGGGGACATTTTAAACATGTTTTCTTATTTCTTATACATTGATAGTGTTGATGGACAGATACATTTTAATTGACAGGATTTTACTTGTACGGAGACACGTACAACAAGTGTACGTACACGTACAATGTTTGGTTTAGTTACTCTTTTTTAAACCAAACATTGAAAATGTATAGGAGTAAAGAAATATACAATTAAGTTCAGAAATATAGTGAAGTAAAAGTGAAAATTTATCAAAAAAAAAAGTATACTCAAAGGAAATTATGATGTACTCCAAAATCTACCTAAAATTAAGATGGAGGCGGCTGTTCCAACCGTTGAATTTCTGAATTCTCCCTAGTGTTGGACGACTTTGCATCAAGTGAATCAAGTGAATGTGATTTGGTCATTTATTGTTGTGGCGGAAGGTTAAGGTTGTGGCTTGGTTTGTTCAGGAAGCATCTTGCTAACCAGTTAGCAACTTAGTGCTAACAGGTTCCCAATGGGAAATTCCATTTGGGACCAAGTAGCACTAAGTGGTGGTGACAGAAACGACACTGTCAAGGAACGCTATGGACAGAGGAGAACATGCAAGAGGAGGAGAGTTTGAAGTGTCGGGAGGTAGGTGGATGAGTCTTCTCCATCATCCATTTTATTTTAGAGGAGGAAAGCGGGGATGAAGATGTTGTGGAAGAGGACGCCAGGGCGGCAGAAGCTTGGTTTGGTGTAGAAGGCTTCCAGCCCGTGCACATGTTTGAGCCCTTGCCTCATAGCGCGCCAGTTCTGTTAGCTCTACGCCTGCTGCTGAAGACACAGATTTTTAAATAGAAATTTAAATAGACATTTTCTAAATTTTTGGGACAATATGGTCTGATAAAGAATACATTTACATACATGTTTAAGCCTGAATGATTTGACATTTAAATATGAATTCCCTACTACTTTAAGCACAGTAGTGAAGTAGTTTTTACTTTTTTGTTACTATACAACACTGAGAAGAACATGCCTCTATGTCCTCCTGTAGTAGAACTACGGCAAGCCCAACTGGACAAACCGGCTTATAAGAAAAAGCAAAGGAGCAAATCGTCTGGATTAAATTCATTTCTAAAAGTTGGACTTTTTTCTCCCCAACTGAACTGACTTCAATTAAAGCTGATTTCTTTCTTTTCTTTTACATTTCTCAGCGTGAGATTCTGTTATTAAATATGAATTTATTGGAAGGCTTTTCATATATCTGCCAAGAGAAGCAAGATGTAATTAAAGTGGCACACTACACTTTATTAGCTGCATGAACAAGTTGGACCCTCTTTTTTAATTCTTCCCCATGAGAAGCTGTGGAAATATTCCTCAGAGATTCAGCTTCACGTTGACTTCCTGATTATCCTGCGACCAACATCTTCTTTCACTGCCGCCACTGGAGAACATTCAACTCACTGTTGCTTAAACCCGCTGCAGTGCTCTGCTCCAAGGTTCCACATGCTGAGAGTTCAGACAGGATGTTCTGCAGAACCTGGATGGAACCAGTGGTTAAAGAGCTGCTGTTTCATTTTCATTATCTAGGATCTCTGAAGTTCAACATGTACAAGGCTCCAGATAACAAGAAATAACAGAGATGGTATAACATTTCTACCAACTAACTGACTCACTGATTCTGTGTAACAGGAAATCAGCTGCTGTACCTAATAAAATGGCCTTTGAGAGCATAGTCTGATGCAGAAAAGGAAGATCATCCAAACCGTCATGGCTGCTATGGCTGCCATCTTATCCCAGAAAAATTGCTACATGGTAATAAATTCAATATGCACCAGGACACGGGACAGGAAGGGATTCTGGGGACTAGAAGTGGTTCTGGGGACAAGAAGTGGTTCTGGGGACAGGAAGTGGCTCTGGGCACAGGAAGTAGTTCTGGGGACAGGAAGGGTTTCTGGGAACGGACAGGAAGGGTTTCTGGGGACAGGAAGTGGTTATGGGGACAGGAAATGGTTCTGGGGACAGGAAGGTGTTCTGGGGACAGGAAGATGTTCATGGGACAGGAAGTGGTTCTGGGGACAGGAAGTGGTTATGGGGACAGGAAATGGTTCTAGGGACAGGAAGTGGTTCATGGGACAGGAAGTGGTTCTGGGGACAGAAAGGGATTCTGGGGACAGGAAGTGGTTCTGGGGACAGGAAGATGTTCATGGGACAGGAAGTGGTTCAGGGGAGAGAAAGTGGTTCTGGGGACGGGAAGTGGTTCTGGGGACAGGAAACAGTTCTGGGGACAGGAAATGGTTCTGGGGAAGGAAGTGGCTCTGGGGACAGGAAGTGGTTCAGGGGACAGAAAGTGGTTCTGGGGAAGGGAAGTGGTTCTGGGGATCGGGAAATGATTCTGGGACAGGAAGGGTTTCTGGGGACAGGAAGTGGTTCTGGGGACAGGAAGTGGTTCTAGGGACAGGAAATGGTTCTGGGGAAGGAAGTGGCTCTGGGGACAGGAAGTGGTTCTGGGTTAGTGTCTGTTTCACATTCTGCTCGTGTTCGGAGAGAGGAGTTAGGAGATCCTGGGAGTGAAAGAGGATAAAAACACGTGTGGCTCTTCACCCTGGCTTAATATCAAAGAGATAAAAACAGTTGGGAGAGAAAAGGCGCTATCACAGAGAACTGGAACAACACTGGTTTACAGAACCGCGACAACGGCTGGGAAGGCAGCAACATACCAGGAGAGCAGGGTGGAGAGTTAGAGAAAAGGAGAGGGATGAATGCAGTGGTATCCTCAGATCTGAAGGCAAATCCCCCTCGGTGTTAGTTCTGCTCGAGCGCCTGGCACTGACACATGAATATTTCATACTGTTGATGTTTAAATCCCATCATTTGCGAGGTGGTGCGTGAGCGTGCGTGGAGATCCATTGAAATGAGGAAGAAGAAGGGGAGGGATGTGTGTGCGTGAGAGAGACAGCGTGTGTTGATCTATAATGCATAGATTCAGTAAGTTCACTTGTGATATAGACTATTGCATCTGTGTTTCAGTATTATGAAAGGGGCTGACGCTCTTGTGCACCTTGAGGCCCAGATTACCGTGCGTTAGCTCATCCATATGCAGCTCAGGCCGTGACATACAATAACAATAAGACAAGGGAAGCGTACTGTACATGTCTGGACCCGTTAACACTGATGCAGCAGATGTTTATCCTCTCAGATCGAAATACAAGATCCAGCCAAGTGGTTCACAGCTCAGAGGAGCAGAAATGACCCACAACTTAGACTGCTGATGGGTTCTAGTGACTCTGTTCTGGTTCTGGGGCATTTTCCCTTCAGCGTTTGGGTCTAATTGTTGTATGAATCAAAGCTGTTCTGAGTCATTACGTTTCTGCTATAATTAAACATTTCCATCGTGATGCCGGGGATTTCATGCCCCATGACAAAGCCTCTGTCCTGGAGGCACCAGGAATCACTGAATGGTGTGATGAAATTAGAATTGATGTGAATCACAAGTACCAAAGACCAGAGGGGGGGTTTTACAACCTTGAAACATCCACTCAGACGATCCGGTTGGTCCATTTCAGCTCGTCAACAAGTCACAGAATGATAAATGCTTCATCTTCCGATTGGTTCTTCAAGGTGAGCCGGAGGAGAAAGAAGTCTGCAACTGTGATTTTTTGGGGCCTAATCATGAATACTGGGAATATTATCAACAATCCATTGGACATCTGATACGACGGAGTGTTGGGCCAGGCTAGAGATTTTTTTCCTTCTATTTCGAGAATAAAGTCATAACATTATGAGAATAAAGTTGTAATATTAGGAGAATTAAATCATCGTACAAAAACCCGTTTCAGAAAGAAAGCTTTGAGCTTCGACCAACATATAATGGCCGACCAGCGCCACCAATCAGCAAATCAGCGGTCCATAGTGACATCTTGCCCACTTTGATGTTGCTGTGCTAAAAGATTTCTGTATTTGTCAAATCAGAGCCGAAGAACTTTTTTCTCATAATTTTACGACTTTATTCTCTGAAATGTATGACTCTATTCTCGTAATTTTATGACTTTATTTTCGAAATAGATAAAGAAAAGAAATCTCTAGCCGGGCCCTAATACTCCGTCATAATCTGAACAGAACTCCAGAACTATGTGTATCTGGAATCTAGTAGCTGATTGCAGGGAAATGGACGACTCAATGCAATAAGACTTAGTTCAACAGGGGATTCGTCCATCCACCTGTCCATCCGCCTGTCAGTCCATTGCAGGCTAATATTAGCATAGTGATGCATGGCTAACTAATATTAGCAAAGGGATAGTATAGCTGCCTAATATTAGCATAGTGATGCATGGCTAACTAATATTAGCAAAGGGATAGTATAGCTGCCTAATATTAGCATAGTGATAGCATAGCTGCCTTATGCTAGTATAGTGATAGCATGGCTGGATAATGTCAGCAAAGTGATAGCATTACTGACTAATTTTAGCAAAGTGCTAGCATGTCTGGCTAATGTTAGCAAAGTGATAGCATGGCTGGCTAATGTTGGCAAAGTGATAGCATGGCTAGCTAATGTTAGCATGGTGATAGCATGGCTGGCTAATGTCAGTGAAGTGATAGCCTGGATGGCTAATGTTTGCAAAATGATAGGATTAGTGGCTAATGTTAGCATAGTGCTAGCATGTCTGGCTAGGGGCAAGGTTACTATGGTTATAGCAAGGCGAGCTAATGTTAGCAAGGTGAGCGAGGGGGACTAATGTTACTATGGTGATAGCAAGGCAGGCTATGTTAAGAGGGTGATAGCAGGGAGGGCTAATGTTGGCAAAGTGATAGCATGACTGGCTAATGTTAGCATAGTGATAGCAAGGAGGGTTAATGTTGGTCCATATTACTCCTGTAGGGGATCAGAATAAACTTTTTTCAGAAGTAAACTCTAGTGGCCTGTTTTCTTTTTAACAAAGAGCTCATAGGAAATCATCAAGCTGCTTTCATGCTCACATTGTTGGGACGATTTTAAGTGAAGCCCAAAACCAACACACATATTTTCAATGTGATGCCTCCTTTAAATGAGGTAGGCAGGGCCCCTACCTGATGCTTCAGGCATGATGATATATTCAACATGTTGTTGTTTGAGTCCCCATCTATATCTGATGATGACAGGTGAGGGTTGGAACTCCATCAATGTCATCATTACAGCAGAAGATGCTCTGATCCAGCCATCAATCTTCATTTCCATCTTGGCATCATTTGTAAACAAGACAGTAGAACTGTTGTGGGTTCTGCTTAGCGGCTAAATTATTTAAACAGATCTTTATAGAGCCTTTAACGTCTGCACACTGGACCTGGAAACATTTCTATCAGAGGCTTCTTGAAGCTCCACAGAGGTTTCACGGATGCTGACAGTGAAGCAGCCGCTCATCCCAGAGGATCATCTTTAGGTTTCTTTCTCCCACATCAAACTCCAGATTGACTTTCTAAAGCACACTTCCAGCTAACATTGTGCTCTCAGAAATGACTAATCAAATTGGAGCTACCTGGAAAATTAATTTACTTTTATGTTCTTCCAAAATGGTAACAGGGAGGGCCAGCAACCTTGTGTTGTAGCGCCGGAGGCGAAAGTAAACAATTAGAGACTCGGTGACTAATGAATTATGTGATTAACGAGTGTGTCAGAAGTAAATCTGTACAAGACTGACACACACTTGTGAGCGGCTGCATGCAAATAGTAACACACTGGGAGAGCGGGGCTCCCTTATCTATACACAGCATTCATGGTTGAAGTGAAATACTGTGCAACTCTTCCAAATTCCTTTTTCTCCCCCACCAACTGCAAACATTTCACCTCTGCATGGTTAAGTGAAACAGCTGGCATATCCACTCCGATAGAGGCTGATAGCACGTGTGGGGCTCTCACAGTGTGTGTATGTGTGCGGAGGCTGTACGGCGAGATAAGGCCAAGCTGGTTTGTGTTACAGTGACGGATAAAAAGAGAGATTGGTGGAGGGGCGATAGCAAGGCCCTGCGGAGGGATGGCACCAAGGAGGCAACATAGAGAAGTGTGCAAAAGACTCCAGTCCTCCTTTATCTCCTCATATTTACTGGACGTCTTTGCTTTTCTAAAGCAGGCTGTGACGGGCCGTAAATCTTTCTCTTTGCTGTTGATTATGAAGTAAGAGTTCTGCCAAAAGGCCAAACTATGAAGGATATATGGATTTATTTCTTCTTTCAAAAACAAATGCACATAAACTACCTTGTGCATATTGAACTTTTACATGTGCAGATTCAGCAGCATGCAGCATAAATGTATCACAAACAGTCCCTGCTCCTTCTCTGTTGCGTCATTCATGTATGCAGTTCTGCTGCTCTGAGGGTGCTACCATTTAGAGAAACTAACCTATCTGTGATTGGCTACGTTTCAGGAAATCAGTGTTTCCCAAAACCTTCCTTATCAATCTCTTAATTATCTTGGCTAAATTTCACTTGCACAGATTTAAATTTCTAAAAAAAAAAAGCCAGACTTCAATGTTTTTTTAAATGAACTTAAACAATATTTTCGTACTTTTAAACCCTCCACTCACCATCTATCTGTTCCCAACTAAAATTCTGGACAATTCAATGTCGTAGATATGGAAGAGGATTAGGGCCACTTTTAAAAAAAATTAACTGATTTTTAAATATAATTTTTTGTTTAATATGGGAAAAAAGTCAGAATTCTGACAATAAAGTCAATAAAGTCGCATACCCTGACTAAATTAGCGTCATTTAACAGACACAAGCTAGCATCAAGCTAACTCTGATTCCGCCAGATGGATTTTGCTCCACATATCCATCTTCCAAACCTTCCTTTGAAGTAATTTTTGAAAGGGGCTGTACCACGTGGTTAGCTGGATTGGCCTATGCGCAGTGATAGACGGCAAAATAAAACCAATCAGACGATCAACGGCTAAACATATGACGCACTTGCGAGAAGCAACGAATTTAAAACACAAATCAGAGAAGCTGAAGCCAGCCTTTTGCCGTAAAACCGTCACGAAGAGCCCCCAGGAGAAAAAGTTTTGCCTTTCTTCGCAGTAAGAAAGCTGGCTGTAAGTTCATGTATAAACTTGCTCGGGATAGCCAACGCTTAACGCTTAAGTTTTCATCGCCTGCAGCTTCCAAATGTTCTCAGACCGAACTGCCGCGCTTCTTAAGGCGGCCACACCCAAACTCCGTCGCCTAAGGCCGTAAATGCTGATCGACGCTCATTTGGTGAACGGCTCCAAATTTTTCGAACGGAGAGTTCCTGACTGGTTGAAGCAGTGAAACCTGAAAGCTCTGCAAGACCTAGGGATATACCCCCCAGGCTAGCATCAAGCTGCAGCCATGTCTGTTTTTTGAGACTCAAACTTGGTTCTGCAAGGTTTTACATGGAACCAAACATGTTCTATTCAATAGAGTAGCCACCCTACCACTCAAGGAACGTTTGTGCCTAAAAATTATTCAATTCCAAAAAGAATTAAACTTAAAATTCATCAAATAAAACAATTGAGTCTCAAATATTTATTTCTCCTTTTTTTATTTGATGCCATCATTTTTTTGTACTCAGATTCTTTTTAATTGAAAATATATTTTTGATTAAAGGAACTTTTGATTGAAGTTAAATGAAAAAGAAACGAAATTCAGCTTCATATAGTTTTTTGCAACTAGTGTGCTCCTGCCTCTTCCAAACAACTTGATTCTGTCGAAGGAAGCCGAGGTTCCACATCTCATCCCTTCCATGGTGCCCATCTACACAAGATCCAGCATTCGAGATTGAAGCTCGAAATCACCTTTTTTTCCAATATTAAACTAATATAATATTTAAAAATCAGTTAACTTTTTTTTATTTTTTCAGTGGCCCTAATCCTCTTCCGTACTTAGAAGATATGTGTATTAGCAAAGTATGTATATGTGTATGTATACATTCTTATATATGTTTGTTTGTCTTTCCTCCTGACTGTACTTGTTTATTGTGATTATCATAATTGTTATATTATTATAATATATTTGTTTGTTTATCTGTGTCTTTCATATGCCATTGTTGACATTAAGTAAAATAAAAAAATAAAAAAACTTTTCAGGAAATCCCGCCTTTTTAGAGAGTCCTGGTTGTAGCTATGAACTGTAGAGAAGCATTTTCAGGCTAATTAGTTTTCTTTTAAAGAGTTGAATTCTGACTTCCTATCTAACATCTATATCTGGGTTCAGTTTACAGCTTTTAAACACAAAACTTAACAGTCAATGCAAACTGATTCTAAATGTTCCTGTCTTAAATTAATATTTTGTTCATTTAAGCGTCACTTTCCTGTTGGAGTTTGTTGATTTAATTGATTTTTTTCTGTTTATTCTCTTATATAGTTCTTTATCAATTTAATTAATGAAATTAAAAATTTTTATATATATTTTTTTCAGCTTTTTATTGTCATTACACTGTTGCAAGTCCAGAGCAATGAAATTAACTCTCTGCATTTAACCCTTCCTCTTGGGGAGCAGTGGGCTACCATTGTTTGGCCCCCGGGGAGCAGTGTGGGGTCTTTGCTCAGGGACCCATAGTGGCAGTCTGTGGGACTGAGTTTTGAACTCACAACCTCAGGGTTCCCTATCCTACATGACTCTCACGCCCGTTTAGGTAGTTTAAAGTGTATTTTTTATGCAAAACTAAAGCGATAAACGGGTTTTGACTATGGGTATGCTGGTCTGACGGGGTATGCTCATCTGACAGAACACCGGTACTCAGCCACTGTCGTTGTTTTTTAAGCACATAGTGCAGATAAAGCTGTCAGGTACAGGAAGTGGACAGTAAAAGAAAGAAAAAGAATCCAAAAACATTAAAGAAAACCTTCAGAAAGCTCTAAAACTTTTCAATCACATCTGCTTTAAAAGATTCCACAGAAACCCACAACTTTAAATCTACACTCACCCTGTTACACGGAAAACCCAGCGGAGCAAAGTCCCCTCAGAGGAGCCGGTAATGAAAAACATGGAGGGAACATTAGGATTAGATGAGAGAGAGAGTCTGTTCTTATAAATATGCATCAAATGTCCAAAGCAAAGGCTACCGGCTGAACTGAAGGCTGCAGAGGCATAGTGATAGATAGAAGGAGACAAGTTGTGTTTGGCTCAGTGTGTGTGTGTGTGCGACTCCCAGAGTGGTGTAATGACCCCCCAAGGGACCAGGACCCCGGGCATCGTCTCCCTTCTGACTCTTGGTTGTCAGCTGTGAGGAGGGAGGGAAGAAAAGTGATGGTGGTGAAAAAGGAGACGACGGCAGGGACAGCTGCCAGCTCCTCTGGACCGTAATTGGCAGGCTGAGAGAGTATAGACAGAGCGGCGCACACAGGCTGATGTCCATACACCTTCAGCTAAAGCCAATCCCCCAAAGTGACAGTGAGGTGGTCAAAAGCCACAAACCACCTGCTACAAGTCACCGAGCCTTCATCCAGCCACAGGGGTCTGCTGGCAGCGAGGCCTTTCAGGTAGGCCCAGGGGTGAGGAGGGTGAGGCAGACTTATTCCGTGTGACACCGCCAATCACATCCCCCGTAAACAAGCCGGCGGACCCACCACACCCGGAACCCGCAGCCTGAGTGACGGCTCCAAATCACAGGCGACAGCTTGACTGGCAGGTCGGTATGGGCCCAGGGAGGTGGGTGAAATATGAAAAATAATAAGCTGTAATATTATCCAGACAGGAGGAGGGAGGGGGGGGTGCAGTGGAAATGTTTAGTTCATGGAAACCAAAATGGGGGTTTGGCTTCCATTCCTGCTTTGTGCAGACAGAAAAACACGAGGAGCAGGAGACACAGACGACCAGGATGGAGCAGAAATGTTGGAGAACCGAACGCTTCTCTGCACCCTGAACTGGTTCTGCCCGTCTCCTGTGGTCGCTGCATAAACCCGGCAGAACCCTTCCAACCAGAAAACATTCGGCCCAGACCAGAACCAACCTGGAACCTTTGGGACGTTTAGAAATGATTGCATCATTACAGGCGTAACCTTCTGAAGCGGACTGGTGTGGGACATATTTCCATCGCTTTGAAGACATATTCTGATTTCGCTGCTTTTCTCATAGTAGCTTCATCTGGTCTCTGTTCCTAAGCCGCTGTGCACTCCATCACTGAGAGAAATATCAGCTGTGCTGCTGCCATCAACACCTTCTTTTATAGATGTTGGAGGGTCAGCCTGTTATACAGTGTGGTCCTGTTTCTCTGACTCGTGACTTAGCTGGATATGTGCCTTCTTCACTTCGAGGCCTGTTCCCTGAACCCTAGTTGGTTCCTCAGCAGTATACGCCATGCACCAGGTAGCCTAGTTCTGCTGCTTAAAGGGAGTTTTTCCTCTCTCCACCGTCTCCGCTTACAAGCATGCTTGCGTATGTGAAGGATTGCCTTCTAAGTCAATGAGTCGATGCAATCAGCTGGTTTTCCTTAGATTTAGAAAACTTTTAAAACAATTTTACTCGGATGGATCTTCGGTGAACTGTAACGTGCTTTGATATGACGTGTTATGACTTGGCGCTATAGAAATAAACTGAAAATTTAATTTGCGGTCGAGACACAAGAAGGGAAAGCTGTAGATTTAAAGGTAAAAAAAGATAAATCTCCAAGTTTACCAGAGGGTTTACAAGAAAAAATATGCTATGCTATAATTAAATGCAACATATCTTTTTAGCCTTGTGTAAATTAGCAAGACTCAGAAATAGCTGCAGCAGCCGACCCAGAGACAACCAAACTCCCAGGACACAGACTCAGAATTAAAATATAAGAATCCTGCACGAATTTAAGCACAAATAACAGAGAAAAAAAGATTTTTGAAGATATGTGGGACAAATCTCTAAATTTGAATTTTCCTCTTGTAAGGGAGGATAATCACTGATGTACCTGAAAGGAAACCATCCATCAATCCATCCACATTTTTCTGGATGGATGGAATTGAAATTGTATTTTTCAAGAATGCATGAATTATTGATTTTGGGATCAGAATTGTCTGTTATTTGTAATTTTTTTTATACATTAATGTTTGTGGGCCCTTTATAAATAATGCACTAAAAAGCATCTGTCTAACGATCTATAAATATAAATATCAGTGTATAATGGTTCTCTTTAATGTGTTCTCAATAATAGAGATTGATTATTCAATAAATATGTTTGAGCTCATTTTTGGAAAATACAAAAAACTAATGAAAGCATTCCGTTTGAGCAACTTTAGGTCCATCAGCCCCCCACTGCGACCCCTCCTTTGAAAGGTCTGAGCCTCCAGAAACGTCCTAGTCAAAGTTCAGGACAAATAAGTCAGCTAAGGAGGACGTGGTCATGCGATGCGGTCACAACCTGAGAGCTTTAGAAACAAACAAGGAAATATTTCAATATGATAAAGACAAACTAAAGCAAAGATTCTCTAACGAGAGGTTTGTTAACGAGGTGAAGCTGATTGATTCCCAACATTAAAGCAGGAAAACCTTCTGAGATTTGGTTTCATAGCAGGACCACCCCAGCAGGTGTGGGGCCGCCGCCGCCGCAGCAGCTGCTTCCACTTTCAGCAGAGAGCATCACAATTTACTGCAGCTTAAAGAGTCAAAAGCAGCATAAAGGAACTGGAGAAAGCATCTCCATAGAGAACAATGGATGGAGGAGGAAATTAGAGGTCAGAGGAGGAAGACGAGGAGGGTGGAAGTGGTGAAAGAGAGGTTGAAGAAGTGAGGAGAGGAGGGAGGAGCAGCGGGAAAAATTCAATATATTTTTAATCTAGCGGATGTAATCAGATTATGCGTCTGCCAGGAGCGACGTATTTCATAAGGAATAACCAGTTTCTCAGAGGGGAGGGGAAGTGGAGTGGCGAGGAGGAGCGGTGGAGACGGGCACTTTGGTCGGCCGATCTACATCGACACTGACAGATTCTAATAAATGTGCTGGGAGGCGCCCGGAGAAACACAATGCCGTGTAATCATTTTATCACGACAAACCGGAATTCCAATGCTGTCCCATGTGAGCCGAGCTGGGGGGAAAATTAAATTAAGCACGGATTGCTCCCGCTCAGGGAACGAGGCAGAGGCAGGACGGTGGGGAGCGTTCCCACACAGGGGACAGGATTCAGGTTCTGATGGACTCTCAGAGAGCAGGTCCGGTTTCAGCAGCTGCACTTCAATTAGACACAACATCCTGGAGAATCAGAGCAGGGTAACCAGAAGCAGCCCAGATACGGCTCAGCTTCTCTTCTTCCCTCAGTGACAACAAGGATGCCTTCAGACGACCACTGGGGCCCCAGTTATCGTAGCGCTGATGGCTAATCAGGGCCCTCAGACTTAGATTTAGACACGTTTTATTGTCATTTTGTTTAATACAGCTTTTCAGACAGTAAATGAACATTTCCCTTCCTTAAAGTGCAGCAGTGATCAAATGTAAACAATGTGGGAGGAAAAAAAACAAAAAACGCATTGATTGGAAGTTCAGAGCATTGATATATATGGTGCAATTATGCAGTGTTTTGGTTTGGTGTTATCTGATGGTGGTGGGGAAGAAGCTGATGCAGAACCTGCTGGACCCTGCATCAGGGTTTATACAAGAATTAATACATTTTATTTAATGCTCTTTTAACGCTCTTAGAAATGATTTTAATGCCATCAACAAACACCCATGACTGTCATATATATGCAGCAAAATCATTCATTATCTTTACCGTCGACAGGCTGCAGCCATGTCCGGATTCCTCGTTTTCCAGCCACTTTTGTTGAAATTTGCATTTTCTCATTCTCTAGCTTTTTCTCCGCCTCAAGCTTCTTTTGCGAACAACTTAACGATCAACCGAGAAGCAGTTCTATGGAAATATATATATGATGAAACTGTTTTTATAAAGGTTTTTTTTTTTAATGAAGCATTTTATAATCACATTTAATGAATTTTAATGCCAATTAAGGCCTTAATTTAAAATATAATAATTGAATGACTTTTAATGATTTTTTAATGGCCCGTGGAAACCCTGTGTATTGAATGCTGCAGTCTCTTCCCAGAGGGCAGCAGGGAGAACAGTCCATGGTAGGTGAGGGGTCATTTGATGATGTTACGGGCATTCGGGACACGCTTGGGATGAAATGTCTTTAATGGAGTGGAAGAGAGGAGCCCCCCATAATCCTCTCTGCTGTTCTCATCACTCTCTTCACCTTCTTCCAGTCTGAGGCGCTGCAGCCTCCACACCACACAGTCGGCGCTTCTGTGCAATTTTGACCAGTGAGGTGGTGTTTACATAGCCTGGGTGCCATTCTGAACTTAGTCCCGCCCACAACGCTTTGAGGTCGGGAAGTTCGGTCTGGCATTGCTCAACAGTAGCGCGAGTATGCTAGCACAATATCTGGCAGGCCAATCAAATTGTCAGGGCGTGGCTTTATACGATGATGGACAGATGATCAACAGTAACGTAATCAACCACGTCACCAAAGCGCGCTTGGGTGACAACAACAATGGCTGCCGCTGGAGAGTTGAGGTGAGTAGATTCTGCTATTAGGTCTGTTCTAGAAGATATCGACAGCAAATTAATTTTAAAAAGAGGAACAGAGAAACGCTGATCAAGTCTCATCTTCTTATTCTAGGCGTGAAACTGCACCCTTTGATTTTTGTTGACAACAACTTTATGCGTGTCGCTTGACATACGTCACGCACTCCGCTTGCTCTTATTGGTTGTAGGTCTATCCAATTGAGTGCAGAGGCATTTTTTTTCCTGGTTCGCTCAAAACACGCCCCATAATCACAGCTCTATGGAGCAGCATCAGACTCATATTCTGACTAGAACTGAGTAGGACTACGTCAGGCTAGTTTTTACAGTCCAGGTGAGGGTGTCTGTGATGTGCACCCCCAGGAATTTGGTGCTGCTGACCACCTCTACAGAAGAAGAAGAAGAAGAAGAAGAAGACCATCTGAAGCCAACGTGCCTCATGGGAGCTGAGCGGGATCAGGATGAACTGGAGAGCTGCAGGATGTGAGGTGGATCCAGGACGCTGACTGAAGGTCCAGTTCAGTCCAGTAACACCAGCATGACTGGCTCCGTTTATGGTTAATTTAAAGCTGTTTGAGTCCACCTGATTCCAGGATTCTCCAGGAAAACAAACATTCAAGGTCCTTCAGAGTGGCTGGAAATTCACTGACCAAGTTAAAAGATCTTAAACAGTCATGAAGGTGAAATGCTCCAGTTTCCTGCAGCATCTTCATCTGAGAAGGAACTCATTTATATTAATGTTGGACTTTAAAATCCTTCCCAGGTCAGCTTCTACATCCTTCCTGCTTTATTTCCTCATCCTTTGTTCTCCATCCCTCATCGCTATCATCATCATCTGGTTCTCTCATCCTGAGAGAGAAGTTCTTCCAGGTCTCCCTCTCTGAAGGTGGTTCCATAAACGCTTCACCACAGCTCTGACCCAACCTTCCAGAATCTGAACCTCCAGGTTCAAAAGCACCCCATCATGAGGTCATCAGAACAGGAAGTGACGTCGCTCTGTCTGTTCAGCTTAAATCAAACTATGTGCTGCAGTGAAGCTGCGATTGTTTGCAAATTAATCCGAGTTCCAGATATTCAGAAAAAAATAAAGAATGATTAGAAAAAAATCAGAGTTAGAAAAGTTCTTGTTCACTTTGTTTGGCTTCTGATCATTTCAAACCAAAATCATCTCCTTAACCTTCTAAAAGAGTTTTCCTTTTATTCCCAGTTTGGATCCGGCTAAGAGTCCCAGTGTGAAAGTCCAGCTCATGGCTGCTCTCCTCTTTATCTCTGCTGAGGTTCTATGGAGGAAACCCAGAATCTGAAGCTGCTGTGACTCCGGGACAGAAACCGCCCGCGTTCTGGGTCGCCACGGTTACAGCAGTTCCGCGTCGCTGTGGAAACGCTGGGAGATAAAGAGGAGCCTGAAAGATGTGCTGCTCCTCTCTGCTGTCGCTCTTTCATCACCACCATCAGCGCTCTGACCCGGCCAATGAGGAAGGACCAAGGATTTGCATAATTAGGCCCACTCAGCGGACAAGTCCCACTCCAGACTAGGATGAGGGTGTCTCTAGTGGGCGCCCTCCATTTCACACGTGGGAGACTGCCTGAGTTAGATAACAGGAGGACACGGTCCTTATTACAGACAACTTTAGAGTTTTTATATGTAAAGCTGGAGAGGTTGAAGTTTTCTAATGGATCTGACCTGAAAATCATTTGGACTGCTGGACTGAAATAAAACAGGAGCTCCTTTAAAAGACCAGGAAATGATGCAATCGGTATCGGCGCGTACCAACAAATAGGGCACCGATACCATTTCGAGAGCCAAAAGTTTATTCAACTATTGTCACCCATTCCAGGTCGGCAATAAAAAGTTCTACTGGATTCACTTCCTGCTTCACAAAGGTAGGCAGCAGCTTGACAAAGCCATGATGGCAATTATTTTACATCCAAGTAGAATGCAGTTCTTCATATATACACATCAATGTCATCAGATCACATCAGATGGTATCAGTATCGGCCAATACTGCACAGCCAGGTATCGAGAATCGGTATGGGGTCAAAAAATGTCATCGGCGCAAAACTAGTCATAACAGTGTGGCATGGAGAAGCTCAGCCCGTGGTTCTGGTCCAGTGCACTGCAAAATATCTAAATCTAGATAAGTCATTTTCTCTTAAAATAAGTGCATTTGTTCTTGAATTGAGGTGGTAAAAGAGACATCTTGCCATTGGAACAAGACAATTTACACTTAAAATAAGATTGTGCAAGTGCAAGTTATCTAATATCTTATTTTATGTGTAAAATTACTCATTCCATTGGCAACCTATCTCATTTACCTACTCAAATTAAGGGTGAATACACTTAATTTAATACATTTTTACTTATTTCTAGATTGTTTTTGCAGTGGAAGCTTTGACCTTTAGGAAGCACGATCCATTCTGAACATTCGCCATCAGCTCATTTTCGCGTCCATACATAGATCCGGGTGGCCCTCGATTTTATTTTGTTAAAAAGACCTAAATGACGTTTTCCCCTCCCCAATAATAGTAAACGTACTAAAATATAATGTGTTAAAGGTTAATAATGTATTTCTAGGGAAAATAAATGCCTTAAAATGTTTAATCACTCTGTGTCTGATCTGCACCGGAAATGGGATCCTACGCTACTTCCAGGTACTAACTTTTTCTGCTTTGGATTTAAACATAAATCTCGTCTTTTTGAGTTGTTTTCCTTTGGTTCTAACCTTATGGTATAGCGCGTAATATAAAGAAAGAAACAACAAAAATTCAGATAAACATGGTTTAATTATATTTTGCCGGACTGCTCTGAGCATGTCCAATGATGATGAAGAAGTCTAATGAAGAAAATGTAAAAAGCATCAAAATTGTCTCACAAAAGTCATAAAATATTATTTAAAGATGTGTGTTAGCATGCTTTAGTGAATAAAGGTTAGAAATAAGTAATTTTAGCACCATAATTACATTATCTATGGACACCTGGATGTATATCTGTTCGCACATGAGCAGGACTTGTTATCGATTCTCTATGAGTCGGGCCTGTTGGGCTTTGGTTAGCTCAGGTTATCCTTATGCTTTTTCTACCAGTTTTCCTTCCACTCAACTTTCCCCAGCTGTGGATGGTTAAAGCCCTTTAAACTCCCAGCTTTGTGGGAGAGCAATCTTTGGGTTTCCTTGACTCATGAGCATCACAACTAACAGAAAAACTCTGTTTCTATTGGAAACACTTTACTCCAGTTTCACTTTTAAACTGGCACTGAACCACTTTTTAAACTCTTCACATAAAAATGAAGAGTTTTATGTCTGCCGTTCTCTCGACACTCTGAGGCCAAACGGATGAAAATTACAGAGAAGGATTTAAAAGGTTTGATTCAACCATCAAAGAAAACATTTAAAAAAATCTGATGAAGGCAGAAAACTGAGTGAAAAGAGCAAACCTTGATATATATTATTCATTGTTCACATCTAGATATTTTTTATTCTTGTTTTTCACTCGACTTTTAAAGGAAACCAATTACTTTCCTTTAATTCTTTCAGTTTATTCAATTATAAAAATCCTAAATGTTTTTATCACTTTAATATAAACTAGTTAAAATAAACTCCCAGCCCCCTACAATAACCACATTCTCATGTTAAAGCTGCTTCGTTTGCAACAATATGAACCACAAAAATCATCTGATGGTCTTTTTTGAAATGTTTTGAAATTCTGCTTCCAATTAGCCAATTGTCAGGATTTTATAGCTGCAGCTGTTTGACATGTCTGACACCAGGAGGAGGATCTCAGGGAGAGTTTGGGAAAGAAAACATTGTTGGGTTTTCCTCCATAGAACAAGTTTTAATTCAACACTCAAACATTTGGAGTTTATTTAATTAAAAATGTCTTTAATGTGTCTTCCTGATCTGCTGTTAGACTGAGAGAAATGATAAAAAATATTGAAGACAAAATCCCTGCAGAAATGATTTCATCTTTCCCTAAATCCTCCCAGAACAAGACATGGAAGTTTCCGGACTGTCCCTGATGTCCAGGAAGTTTGATTCCCAGAAGCAGTAAACGGTTTTGCTCCGTCTTATTAAGTCAGCAGTGAAATGTTTTTTCTCAGAACCAATGGTCCTAATTATCGTCTAAAGTGGCTCTAATGGACCGGCTGGTTCCGCTAAACACTAAAAGGACGACAGCCTGGTTTCCATATCAAGGACATTGGAGTTAAAAGGAACAGAAAAGTCCAGGCAGGTTGCTGATTATTTAGAAAAACAAAAACATTTTTAAATTTATGTTTTCTAATGATGTATTTTAAACATTTTTAATCATTCTGATTTATTGGAGATATTTTTTCTGATCCAAACCAATCTTTTGGGGAAAGATGCTGACATCTCTGGTCTGCTCCTGGTTAACCTCTGAATAATGAAATGATGCCTTTAGCTTTGAGAAGCAGGAGAGCCTCAGAGGAACCGTGGTTCTAAGGATTCCTCTGCTGATGGTCTGGAAGGAGAAACAAACTCTTCCCATAAACATTTTATCACTGCTGCACTTTAAGACATGGAAATGTTTTGAAAGCTGTACTGAACAAAATTTCATTTTGTATGCACCCTGTGTGTACACAATGACAATAAAGTTTGGCTAAGTTAACAGGAAAAGGGCTGAATATCACTTTAACGTATTACTGCCACCTAGAGGGCTGGAGTGGTAAATGATGCAGTTCTGGTCTGTTGGTTTTAGCCCAGTTTGATTCATTTATATGTTTGATTTTGTCAATTTGTTTAAATTGATTGGACGTTGTTAAAATTTGTTGGACTTTGTTGCAATGTCTGTAAAATTGGTTGGACTTTGTTAAAATGTGTTAAAATTAGTTAGAATGTGTTAAAATTTGTTGGACTTTGTTAAAATGCGTTAAAATTTGTTGGATTTTGTTAAAATTTGTTGGACTTTGTTGAAATGTGTTAAAATTATTTAGAATGTGTTAAAATTTGTTGGACTTTGTTAAAATACGTTAAAATTTGTTGGGTTTTGTTAAAATTTGTTGGAATGTGTTAAAATTTGTTGGACTTTGTTGAAATGTGTTAAAATTAGTTAGAATGTGTTAAAATTTGTTGGACTTAATTAAAATGTCTTAACATTTGTTGGGTTTTGTTCAAATTTGTTGGACTTTGTTAAAATGCGTTAAAATTAGTTAGAATGTGTTAAAATTTGTTGAACTTTGTTAAAATGTGTTAAAATTAGTTAGAATGTGTTAAAATGTGTTGGACTTTGTTAAAATGTCTTAACATTTGTTGGACTTTGTTAAAATGCGTTAAAATTCGTTGGATTTTGTTAAAATTTGTTGGACTTTGTTGAAATGTGTTAAAATTATTTAGAATGTGTTAAAATTTGTTGGACTTTGTTAAAATACGTTAAAATTTGTTGGGTTTTGTTAAAATTTGTTGGAATGTGTTAAAATTTGTTGGACTTTGTTGAAATGTGTTAAAATTAGTTAGAATGTGTTAAAATTTGTTGGACTTAATTAAAATGTCTTAACATTTGTTGGGTTTTGTTCAAATTTGTTGGACTTTGTTAAAATGCGTTAAAATTAGTTAGAATGTGTTAAAATTTGCTTGGAATGTGTTAAAAGTTGTTGGACTTTGTTAAAATTTCTTAAAATTTGTTGGATTTTGTTAAAATTTGTTGGACTTTTTTAAAAAATATTTAAAATTGGTTGGACTTTGTTGAAATTTGTTGCAATGTGTTAAAATTTTGTCGGACTTTGTTTAAATGTGTTAAAATTTGTCGGACTTTGTCTAAATGTGTTAAAATTTGTTGGACTGTGTTTAAATGTGTTAAACATTGTTGGACTTTGTTGTCTTTGTTCTGCTTGGTTTGCTTGTCTGCTTGCTCTACAGGTTTGAAGCACTTTTTTCGGGTCATTAGGATAAATTAGGCTACGTTCACACTGCAGGCTTTAATGCTCCATTCCAATTTTTTGCAAAATACGATTTTTTTTTTTGCGTTGCAAGCCAGCGTCCTCTGTGTTTACGGAAGTAAACATGAATGGTAGAGCTGAAGCGCAACTAGCGATCTTTCCGAACCTTAAAAACTCAACCTTTTCCAGATGGTTAAAAAAAGACTGCTCTCCGTCCACCTTGTTTGTGTGTTTTTTCTTCCCCCTTATGTGTAGCAAGAAGAAGAGTAAACTTTGTTGAGTATCAATTACGTTCAGGTGGGATGACTGTGACCTGGTTGTTCACATTTGAAAAGATGGGGTTTGTATCCGGATTCGGGACCACATAGCCAAGTGGCCTGGGTGGCATTAGAAAAAATAGGGTCTGTTTTTGTTCAGACAGACATGAAAAGATCAGATCCAGGTCACATATGGGCAAAAAGAATCAGATTTGGGTCACTTCAGGTTGCTGTATGAACATAGCTTTAGATCCTGTATTCAACAAACTCATCTACTGTAGTGAATCTTAAATCTTCCTGAGCAGATTGGTATTTTCTGTTGGAGGATTTATGACCAAAAAGTGAATAAATGGTAAACGGCATGGACTTATATAGCAGGGGACTTGACTAAAGAGCTTCACACAACATTCAGTGACCTCTATGGTTTGCAAATTGCATTTCTTAATATGATGATTAATTGTCCAGCCAGACTATAAGTTAAACCTTTTCTGAGTTCTTTCAACCATTGACATTTGTATCCTGTGAGTCTATGAACAGTTCTGACTGCTTCACCAGACCCAAATAAATCCAAGGTTTGAATCCCACACAAAACCTGCATTGGATCAAATTAGCGATGTCGGATTAAACGGTAGACCTGAAGGAAACAAAACAATTATTTTCATCTATATGTTATGATTTCCTAAAATACAAAAAAGCTGCAAAAGTTCATTTCAGCTGAGTACAGAAGTTACTTATTTATCTGCTCCTCACAGCTTGAGGTTATTAGGCTGCATGCAACATTTATTCTGAGAGTTCGAAGCGCTCTAAGGCCGCAAGTGAACCAGTCAGGAGGAAGCAAACACACGAGACGGAAAACAAGTTAGACAACAAACAACATCAAATATGCTCATCTTGGAGAGAAAGACGAAGAGGAGAGGAGCCAGCGCTCATTATGTCTGATCATATCTGCTGGTTAAATCACCCTAGAAAGAAAAATTGGATTTTCATGCAGATCTCTGCTTGCATCTCTTTTCTGTCATTTTGAAGTCAGACGATCCAGAACAAGAAGTGACATTTCTGTGGAGGTTTGTGGGGATCTACAAAGCTCTGGGCTATAATCGTCACTCCGTCACTCATTTGACAAATGCACTTCCTTCGGCATTCATCCCATAGCTCCGTTATTGATAAGAAGCCTGCCTGCCGCAAGCAGGGCGCATTCTTAGCATATTCAGGAAAACTTTCGACTTCTCCTGCCAACCATTTAAATCCATTTCACAACTCGGCTGTTTGGGAGAACCAGCAGCTGTTTTGACTACAGGTAGAGAAACTAATGGAGTGAAGAGAAGGTCGAAGCTTAAAAGCCTCGCTGCGATCCTGACACAATGAAATAAAGAACAGGAACGGTGGATTGATTGCTGGTTGTTACCCGACAAGGTCATAAACGCAGCAAAGCAATCCCCTCAGCCATTAGCTCCGGTAAAGATTTATTTTACGTTCATGTCATGCTCTCAGGTTTCCCAGAAAACAGCCGTGTCTTGTTATGAAGTAATGGCCTTAATCAGCGCTGAGCTGGATTCCTGAAGCTGGCCTCGCCGCTTCGCCATCGCTGTTTGGTTTTCTCCATGGAAACAGCCAAGGCGTCCCAGAGCATGACAACACACCCCGAGAGCTAAACAAATCCGTCTTTGTGACGCTGGAGGAGGAATTTAGACATTTTTTGTCGGTCCAACGCAGAGAGAAGCACAGCGCCTCTCGCTTCAGAAAGACAGAACCAGCCCAGAAGGAAGGGAAGGACATTCAGCTGACAGCAGCAACAGGTAGGGGAGGGGCAGCACTACATTATTGATTGCTCTTCACGCTAAAATAAAACTGCAGACCTTCCTTCATCTCTGTCTCTTTGGAAGAACTATAAACTGTGGGAACGGTTTGATGGGACAATATTAGCTGCAGAACCGTGATACTGGTTCCGCGCCGGTGTTCTGTCAGATGAGCATACCCGGTCAGACCGGCATGCCAATAATCAATACCCGTTTATGCATTTAGTTTATCCCTTTAGTTTTGTACAAAAAAATAGACTTTAAACTAACACAACGGGCGTATATCCCTTTAGTCATGTATAATAAAACATTTATTTACTTACTTTTTGGTGTTTTTTGAAGTGTATGGTGATCTGATCTTAAATTGTTTTTTTTTTGTACATGACCAAAGGGATACACGCCCGTTTAGGTAGTTTAAAGTCTAATAAACTAAAGGGATAAACGCAAACCTGACGTCTTGCGCATGCAGTTCTCTTCCAGGAGCTGGAACATTTCCAGGAATGTCTCAGAAATTATAAGTTAAAATAACTGAAAAGGGGCTTCAGTGCTGCAGCAGCGTGAGCAGACCCGTCAGTAAGGAACACCTGAACTAACTCAGCCAGCGCCACAAGAACCACAGGAGAAGAAGAGATGAAGAACGAGAGAAAAACGGCAAAGAACCAGCAATAAACCGGACTGGTTTAGGTCTTCATGCTGGGTTTAACTGGAGCTGGATGGAGGTGGATGTTTGAGCTTTAGCAGCTGCTGTAGCGTTTCTGCAGTGTTTCTGTGTTTCTGACATAAAAGTGATCAACAAAAAGAAGAAGAGCAGATCGGCTGAACTTTGACATCTGATTCTGACCTACTTTGGTCCAGATAAACTTAAAATCTATGGTCATCGGAGGACAGCGGAGCTCCTGGTTCTGGGCTTCCTGAGTTAAACAGGAAATGACCTGTTCCCACACTGCGAAGCTAAAGAAGATTTTCTTTGATATCATGTTAAAACTCAATAAATGTTAGTTTTTCTTAGTGATGTCAGTAAAAAGCTGCAGAAATGTTTCCTCCCAAAACAACGTTTTCATTCACCAGGAATGTGATTCCACTTTTAGCAAATGTTTTACTCCTGTTTTATAGAGTCTGCTCTCACTTTGAACATTGTCTGCCGGTTCGCTATTTAAACTGTCAAAGACCATAAATTATGTGGAATAAACCTCAGTCAGCAGGAGACGGACTGAAAGTAGAGCAGGCGTTTGAGCAACAGAACCATCGTCTTCTGGATGTTTGGCTTTTCTTCCCAGGTGGACGAATATGTGAGAAAAAAAACTTTCTTCCTGCAGCCATAAAATATGTTGGAAGTCGTGACCTGATGTGATCTACAGGTCTGTCTTTCTGTCTTGCTAAACAGCAGGCCTCCTTTGGGGATAAAAAAATTATTGACTGACTTTCACTTTTTACTAGTTTTCATTTTTACTAAACTGATTTGCCTGAAGACCCAGAAGGTCCTGATGTCTAAAACTAGGATCCGTAAATGTTTCCCGCTACAGATGCACTGACCAGGCTGTTTCTGGACGCCTGATTGAGATTGGTTTAAGAACTATAAATACAATACACAAAACACGTTTAGTATGATGGAGTATTAGGGCCAGGCTACAGATTTTTTCTTCTCTTATATTTCGAGAATAAAGTCAATTAATACATTACCAGAATAAAGTCATAAAATTAAGAATAAAGTCTTAAAATTATGAGAATATAGGCCTAATATTTTGAGAATAAATACGAAACATTATTTTAAAATAACTAAAAAATAAATTCTCGTAATTTTCTGACTTTTATTCTCGTAATTTTATGACTTTAATCTCATATTGTTATGACTTTATATGTTGGAATTTTTTTACGACTTTATTCTAATCTTTTTTATTCTTTATTCTGACTTTAATTTTATGACTTTATTCTTGAATTTTTCACTTTACTTTTTTATTCTCATATATTGTTAAGACTTTATTGTCGGAATTTTTGTCCAACTTTATGCTTGTAATATTTTGACTTTATTCTCTAATTTTACGTGTAATGTTACATGACTTTATTCTTGTAATGTTACGAACTTTATTCTCGTAATATTATGATTTTTCTTTATTCTCATAATGTTTCACTCATTATTGTTAAGGCTTTATCGTAATATTATGACTTTATTCTTGTAATATTTTGACTTTTATTCTTGTAATGTTATGACTTTATTCTCGTAATGTTACGACTTTATTCTTGTAAATGTTGACTTTATTTTCGTAATTCTTGGTAATATTTTGACTTTATTCTCGTAATTTTACGACTTTATTCTCATATTGTTAAGACTTTATTGTCGGAATTTTTTATTCTAATTTTACTGTATTCTATATCATTTTGACTTTATTCTTCTAATACTTTGACTTTATTCTTAAGTAATGTTTTAACTTTTATTCCTCGTAATATTATGACTTTTTATTCTCATAATGTTAATGACTTTCATTCTTTATTCAATAATTTACTGACTTTTTGTTCTTGTAATATTTTGACTTTATTCTCGTGCAATGTTATGACTTTATTCTCAGAATAATGTTACGACTTTGTTCTCCCAGTAAATTTACTGACTTTATTCTTGTAATATTTTGACTTTATTCTTGTAATGTTAAGGTCTTTATTCTCATAATATTATGACTTTATTCTCGTATATGTTCTGACTTTATTCTCGTAATGTTACGACTTTATTCTTGTAATATTTTGACTTTATTCTGCGTAATGTTATGGCTTTATTCTGGTAATATTTACAGACTTTTATTCTCAATAGCGTATGACTTTATTATGTTGTTCGACTTTATTCTGCGTAATATCACGATTTTATTCATGTAATATTGCGACTTTATTCACATAATATTACGACTTTGTTTTCGTACTGAAAGATTTTTTTTCTTTGAATAGATAGAAGAAAAAATAAGTCTCTAACCTGGCCTTTAAGACTCTATTACATAAGTTTAGTTTCAATACAATTTATTATTGTGTTTTTTTATATTTTTATTACTTGCAGCTTATTGTGTGTTTCAGATTATATAATGCATCAGAGTGCTTTTCTGTAACCTTCATTGATTTTAATCTAACTCTCAATCGTTGATGCATTTTCTGAGTAGAAAGGTGGAAGTGATGGACAGTGTATTCCCGGCTTTAATGGCTTCAAGCCATCAGCAAACAGACTTTAAATATAAAGAAAACTCCTCTGGAAGCCGCAGTAAACAAGAAGCAACAGAAAACATTAGAAGAGTGTTAATAAGGATAAGGTGATGAAATAATTTATTTTTAATAAAATGTTATAAAGTGCATCAGTGGTGAGAGGCTAAAGTTGTTCAAAATAAGGCGATCAGTTAGTATCCTTTCCAGGTTGTCAGCATCCAGACGGTTAAACTATCTGCTTCCTCTCTGGAATAATATCGCTGCTTTGAGCTCATAGGCTTCCTTACATTCCTCTCCAACCCAAAGAGCTTTAATCTCTCAGAGGGCTGCTGGGCGACCGAGCTAACTCACATTAGCATATATCTGCATATTTTCCATTAGGCTCCACTTGTTGCCTTTTCACGGAGAGCCTGGATACGCTGATGATCCATTCCTCCCTTCCTGCGCCGCCGTGTTTCACCTGATTTCCTCTCAGGGTCGTAGCGGACAGCAGCCCCAGGTCTCCCCCTCTGACCTGCCCCACAGTCTCCGAAGGTTCCTATGGGTTTCAAACCCTCCACCGTCCTTCAGGCGTTCAACAGGAGTCCATCAGAAGCTCACGGTGACGCCTCCGCCTGCCGGTGAAGCACCAACATCCTGACTGACCAGCAGGTGGTCATCCAGCACAGATGAGTCCAACCTTTCAGAGGAGCTTCTGGTCATCTGATCCAGTCAGTCCTTATTTTCCTCCTTCATATTAAAAATGTCTTTGAGAACAAAATGGAGCTGATTGGTTTTGATTCAGAGTCAACGACGGCAGCAGCAGCCGCGGTCCGATCCAGAGAACCAGTCATGGTAAACCAGAGGATGAAATCATCAATCCATTCAGCCCGCAGTGACCAAGCACTAATTAGATTAATATGTGATCAAGCATTCAATCAGACCCATTCAGCTGCAGAGCTCAGGAGGAACGGAAACATGCAGATGAGATGAGTGAAGAAGAAAACAATGACGGCCTGCAGCGCGTAAACACGTCTGATGAGGGGAAAAGGTGCTGAAATAAATGCCTGTGACCTCTGACCTCCACCAGCTGAGGGACATCGTCTGAAGGGATGGGTAGCATTGCCTAGCAACAGTAGGGCGTAGCTGACATGTCCACAGAGCGTGATTAATTGCTGGAGAGTAAATAACACATGATGCAGGTGAGTGAGGACTTTATGTCTGGGCTTTGACTAGGCCATCCATCCCAGCTCCGCTCATATTTAAACTCCCAAACAGAAATATTTCCATAGCTTTGGTTTCTTTACAGTTGTTCTTGCTTCTGATGGCTAATAAAACCTGTAAATTTGATCATTTATCTCATCCCAGCCTACAACCTCTCCTCCTCATAAACTAGTAATCTCTAAAATGGATGTTTTTTCTGCAAACAGTGGCCTTTTCTCAATCTGTGCACTTGTGCGTTCTCGTGCAAAACGTCATCAGCCTCAACCCTAGTACTGTTCCAATTCACAAGAACAGCAGACCAAGAACGGACAAAGTCCCCGGATGTTGTTCTCGCCCTCCCTCTTTACCCAGCATGCATCAGAGCAGACTTGTCTGTTCTTGAGATTGACAGCTGTCCCAGCATGCACTGCAGCAGCAGCAGCTTTAAATGGAGAGCTCACAGAGCTAAGAGTATTAAGTTCTAAGATCATTTGAGGCAAAGAAAATAATACTGTTAAGCATCAATATATGGCCCATTTACTGACTTAATGAAATTTCCATTTCATGTTGAGAGGACCGTGGCAACCAGCCGACTTCCGCGGCTAACGGCAGCCAGGGCTAACTGCAGTTAGCCCTCTCTTGGCATAGCCGTGTGTGAAGTACCGCTGGCTCTGATGGCTATTTTTGTTTTATTTGGCAAAATGTTCATTTGGTTTGTGTTTATCTGACTGTGTTCATTATTATCCCCCCACTAAATGAAAAAAGTCTGAATTTATTCTTATCTAGAGGCTATTAATAACAGGAGGTGAAATGCAGCTACAGACGAGCGAGCGTGTGGTGATGTCATCAGTACGCTTCTCTTCCAATAGACCCATATTTATGATGCGTGCTCCTGTTCTCCCAGAGTCCAGACCTCTTCTCAAGAACATACTTGGCGAGGAAACAAGTCCGTACTCCTGTTCTTATGAATGGAGAAACGGCCAGTGTCTTTATGGCACCAAAAGGTTCCCGCTAAACTAAAACAACCCAAACAGCAGTCAGATTTACACCCGGTCGGCATGGATTTTTGGATTTTAACAACACTTTATTTACACAAATACAAAGAATAGAATCAAATTATTGATGTAAAACAAAGTCAGTTAAAAAGAACTATTAAGGTAAAACCAAGTCAGCAAAAAATCATTAAACGAGGAGCTTGTTATACTAAATCTCCATCATCTGAAACAGTACTTTAACTTTTGTTACAACCCAATAGCTGAATAAAATCGTTCAAGTTCTGTGTGGCTCTGTTGAATAAAGCCTTATTCTGGCTTTAACGTTGCAGGACAGGTAAACGGCCATCTTTGCTTCACTGATTAAAAAATGTAAAAGTCGGGCCTTGGCTTATTTTTCCTATTCTTGCAAAATCCTCCTATAAAAAGAGCGTTTGTAAAACCCGTCCAAAAAAGACTAAAAATATTATTATATTAAAAATATCTATTTTATATCAGAATTACTCAAATTAGTTCTAGTTTCAAAATGACAGAAATGTAGAGATCAGATCATTTTTCTAACATCTCATATGTTTACAGTATATCCCTTTTTAGCCTTTCACACATCTTTCACGCCTATTCCTTTAACTGGTCCTTTAATGACTCATATAAAAGGTCATTGTCCATTTAGACTTTCACTTCCTGGTTTCAGAATCTCAATGTTTCTCCCTTTTTCCCTCCAAATGTAACTTTGACGTTCATCAGGCCACAGGAGGTCATCTTCAGCCCAGCTTTTTAAAGCTCCTTCTCTCCGTCTGAGAGGACAGCCAGGTATCGGTATCAGGGCCAAAAAATGGCATCGGCACAACACTAATTATATCTGTTTTCCATGATGTCACAAAAGAAAGGAGAGCTTAAAAAATCTGATACTGTTTCCCTTTCTGACTTCAGAAGCTGTGAAAAACCATCCTCAGAGATAGGAACCTTAGATACTAGGACAGGAAGAACCAATTAAAAATCAGCGGTGTCCGAATAAAGAAAATCAACAGCCAGGAAAGGTCAGGTACTTTAAACCGAATTTAACACATCCATGCATCCATGTTATACCTTAACTTAACATTTTAAAACCTGAACTGACCGTGTGTTATTATTTTTTTTCTTTTTTCTGTCATAATGTTGGCAGTGGGCTTTATGCTGCCCTGCAAGGCTTTAAACCTGGGTTTAAATGGAGACAAAGCCATTCTAGAGCACATATCAAGGAGCTTGGAGTCCTGGATCCATATTTATTTTGATTCTGTTCATGGTGGAGAATCCTGCTTCACAGCAGCAGGTTGAGCCAAACATCCTCTAAATGTGCAGGGTCATCTTTGTGCACCATTTCACTTTTCTTCCACCAGTTCACCACAGTTCTTCCAGCAGTCCATACTTTCTTTCTTTTTACCATATTAACAGGAGAAGCAGCGCAAGTGAAATTCGAGACTGTCGACAGACAACATCTGGTAATTCCTAAATGTTTTAAATCAGGTTGGGTCCAGATTAGCCAGCAGGTGGGTCCGGTGGGTTCAGAAAGACTTGACTCTAAGGAGATAAATCAAATCTTCCCATTATTTGGCTAAAAACAGAAGAACTTCAGTCTGATTTAGTGCTGCACAGTCTGGAGGTGTGCACGCCAACTTCTGCTACCTACTTTTGCTACCTTTCTGATTGTCTCTGCAAGAGGGACAGATAGGTGAGCAGCCTGCAGAGCAGAGCTATGCATGGTTGGTATTGGTCAATCATAAACTCCTCCCCCTTTAGAGGTCAGAGGACTTTTCACTGGAAGGATCGGACAGAGGAGACGAGCCGTTCGATGTTTTTAGCTCATATTTTAGATCTTTAATGATGAACTGTTTTTTTTAATCAAAGATGAAGCTGTTCAGGAAAAAATATGTTCACCCTATTAAGATGAACTTCATTTTAACTTAAAGTCAAACACAAAATGTTATTTTTTTTGCCTTCCCTGCAGAACAATTAGTCCCATTTTCCAAATGGAGTATAATTGCGGATGCTTTATTAGCTTGGTATAACAGGATGAGGAGTGGGGCTTTCAACTAGAAAGCTCACTGAAGACGGCGCCAAAAAAACATCAGCATTCACCTTTTCCCTCGCTGCCTAATTTTCTGTGGGGCGCTAATCAAGCGCTTGTCTCTGCTCATGAATTTAGAGGGAAACCTCGAGCATTTAAATGTGCATTTAATTGCGTCGGTTCTGGAAGCGTCGTTAAGTAAGAGCTGAGAAATACATTTCTTAATGCGACTTAGTGATGCCCGGCAAATCAAAGACCATCAAGCGAATTAATGAGTAGAGACGAAGCGTCTCCATAAACAAACACGCATCTCTCAATGAGACGGCAGAGACAGAGGGACGGCCGACAAAATGGAATAAAGAGACGAGTCTGTCAATAGCATGGTATGCTATCTATTCCAGCACAATGCGCCCACTTTAACAGTGTAAACACTCACAAACACCTTCTCTTTGCTTCTGCAGCAGCATTCCTCTGCTGATGAATAGAGCTATGAAAGCTTCTAAAGAAGACGGGCCGAGCGGCAGGGGCTGTGGGGGAGAAGGCAGCCGAGGAGAAAGACGAGAACTAGAAAAATGAAACCTTTCTACTTATTAAAAGCTGCTGTTGTTAAGTAGCCTTTCAGTTATTAACGGAGCTGCCGCTTTCATCCGCCGGCATGCGGGCGCCGATACAGCTTCTGATGGCCTCCTCTTCCTTTGTGCCTCCAAACACACTCAAACAAACGCACCGCAGGTATGCAGCGGTAATTGTTGCGCCGGTGAGGGAGCAGGTCACAGCTAAGGATGTGTGAATAAAACTAAACGGTGTGAGGCCATCCGGGAGCTTCACAGCGAGAATCGACCATCGAGACCGAAGAATCAACCTGGAAACAGCAGCAAGCGTCACCCAAAGACGCCTTTTTTCTCTTTCCTGATGGAGGCGGCCTCTGGGGGGAGCTGCAGGTGTTCACTGGGGCCCCCGCGGCTCTCAGGCCAGACCTAATTCAGGGGCGGCTCTTTCTTCCGTCTCTTCAGCTGTCAAGTGCTTGTCAAGTCTCAGCAATAAAGCAGAGGAGATAAGGAGGGAGATCTGAGATAGTCGGGATTGAGCTGTGGGCAATAAGAGAGGAGCTTTTAGGACGTTATCCAGTCTGTGTTTGCAGCTCCAATGAGGCAGGCTGGTGGGGCAGACTGGGGGATCCAAACACGTCACTGTCAGTCTAAAATCTGCATCTGCAGAGCAAACAGGAACTGATAGAAATCCCCCAACTGGAAGGTCAGAAAGTCACTTTTAGATCCAACAGGAGAAAAAAATAAATCCACAGATTTATTTCTACCTCCCTCTGCATCCAGGTGGACTTTGACTAGGCCATTCTAACCGGCAAACACTAGCTGATCCGCCAGCGCCACCTTTCAGCATCGATCCTACCTGCAGACCCAAACATTCGGTTCTGGTCCCATTGGACCAGAGGACGTGTCCGTCTTCTCCGACCAAGTCTTCCACAGAGGCCAGATTAAAAACAATGAATTGTCTGACCTCTGACCTCATGTTTAATCACTAATTAAAAACCGAATAAAGAGAAAATCTCCGTAAAATGTAAAAAAAGATGTTTGAATGTTTTACTGAAGGTCTGAATCTCAAAACCATGAAGGAGGTTTCTTCATTTCCCTGCAGAGATAAGGGCCTGACATTACTGGTAGCACTGGTGGAGATAAAGCACAGGTAAAACTTTCCTTTTTGATAAAGCTTATAGTGGTTAGGTTATCCTGAGCTATCTCTTATAGTTCTGCTGCTATAGGCTTAGACTGCTGGAGGGACATAGGGACCCCTTTTTCATCATTCTGCTTCATTCTCTCTATTCTTCCACTCTGCAGGAATCTGTTAGTTCAATCTCTAACGTTCTGCTCTCTCTGCTTTTTCTCATCTGGTCTGTTCCTGTTTGGCTGTGACTCCATCCTGGAGAAAATATCAGCTGTGCTGCTGCCATCAACACCTTTATTTATAGATGTTGGAGAGTCGGCCTGCTTTTTCCGTGTGTAGTCCTGTTCACACTCTGACTGTGACTAACTGGATGTGCTCTCTTATCCTCCTCTGACATGGGAGCTTCGCTCGGGAGCTTCCGTACGTGTGTTTCCACGCCTTTTACAGTTGCCTTTTTGTATCTATGCTTCTTTTTCTATGTCTGCTTCTGTCTCCTTGAACCCCAGTAGGCCTCAGCAGATGGCGGCTCACACTGAAGCCTGGTTCTGCTGGAAGTTTCTTCCTCGTTAAAGGGAGTTTTTCCTCTCCACTGTCGCTGCAAGCAGCATGCTTAGTGTGAGGGATTGCTGAAGAGTCAATGAGTCGATGCAATCAACTGGTTTTCTATAGATAGAAACTTTGAATCAATGTGACTGGATGATTTGGTTGAACTGTAAAGGGCCTTGAGATGACATGTGTTGTGAATTGGCGCTATAGAAATAAACTGAATTGAACTACTGAGAAGACTGGAGAACCGTCTTCCAAAATAACAAACAGCTGTGGGAACGTAGCTGTGAATATTTCTGGCAGTGACCTCCTCGGCCCCTGCAGCCGTCCTAGGTGTTGATGCCATTTGGGGCCCGGCCTCTCCGCCAACGGCAGACGAGGAGACGTTGTGTGACAGCGTGCATTGCTTATCGACCGTGACCCGGCGTGTTTTTACTGTGGAGACGCCGCAGCAGGCGCTGGGCGTGCTGTCGAACATCCCGTGGGACTCCGGTCCAATTACTGCTCAAAATGAGCCAAAGGAACGTGAAGATTGGGCTGGGTGCACAAAGGTGATGATTGAGGCAGGCAGGGCGGCTGGGAGACGGAGAGTTAAGGGCTAAGGATATGAGGAGCACTCCAAATTAATGTGTCAGGGTGGTTGGGGACTCTGCTGATGACTTTAACTCCACCCTGGAGCAGCCATTAAGGGGCCAAAGGTTCTAATGATCTCTGGACACAGAGCAGACAGCGTCCCCCAGATTGGGGCTCTGTTACTGGGCCAAGATGCTGCAGCTTGTAACCTCATCAACCACTGAGCTGCACCAGCAAGTTAACCGTGCATGACCCTATTAGAGGAAGCCAGACCCCCCCGGCGCTCACTCCAGCTCATGATCCCTAAACTAAGCTGAGGATTTCAGGTTCCAATCCAAATTTCCTCCCTGCCCTCATCACACCACAAACTGACACATGGAGAGATTCTGTTCCCGTTCTAATGGTCGGCGGCGCTCCGAGGGCCTTCGTTTTAAAATGTCACATTTGGACGAGTCGACTCAGAGCTATTAGGCAGAAACGTGTTCGTCTGTAAAATTGCTCTTCTGTGTGAGATTGCCACTTAATAGGCGGCCGTACGTTCATGCCTCGGCCTGGTTTAATGTCGCCATGCTCCGGGGGACCGTCAGCGTTGGTGTGTGTGTGTGGTTGTTTATGACAGGAAGACCTGAGTACGGTTTAAATCAGAGAAGGACTGAATCTGAAGATATTCCTCATGGCGCCGCGGGTCAGAACCAGAACTAACAGACCAGGAAATCCTTCAGTTATGATTAACTAAGCAGAATGGCAGAAAGTCTTAACATGAGAAAATGTGATGCGATATCTCCTCATTTATAGAGAAACGTCTTTCTCCATCAGCGCCGACTGTTTTGGTTCTGACCCATTCAGCCTCACCCAGGTAACCTCCAGGAACCACTTCATGACTGAATAAAGCAGCGGCCTTCAGCGTTTATCTAGCTAACAGATAAGATCCAACCTGTTTAGCCCAGAAGGGTATCTTTTAGTATTAGTGAACTTAGACTTAAACTTTATTGTCATTTTGTACACAGAGTGGATAGAAATAGACATTTCGTTCAGTACAGCTTCATTTTTAAAGTGCAGCAGTGATTAAATGTAAACATAAGACTGTATATGATTTACAGTTCCCAACATGCAGCGCTTTCTCTTCTTTTTTCTTCCAACCCCATTTTATGTAACATTCAGCTGTCTAATGGCCGTGGGGAAGAAGCTGTTGCAGAACCTGCATCAAATGCTGTCCATGGTGGGGGGCTAAGGGGTCATTGATGATGTCACGGGCTCGGGCCACACAGCGCTGGGATGAAATGTCTTTAACCACACAGTGAGACAGCTGGTCAGAACGCTCTCTATGGTGCTTGTCATTACCCGATCCGTACGGGAAGCACGATCCGTACCATCAGCTCATTTGCGCGTGCACAAACAGAATAACTTCCGGTGGAAATATTTCCTTTTTCTTACTTTTTTATTCTTTTGTATTTTTTAGAGGCATGGGTTTCTTTTTGTATATCTTTGTATTTTCGTGCAATATTGCATTTTCTAAAAATATAAAAACAGAAATACGTAAAAAAGTTCAATCGCTTTGTGATAGTTACTTTGACTGCTCTGAGCATGTCTGATAAATATACGTCACACAGCGTATATATTTACATTTGTTTAAATATTTGATTTACTCTGTACTTTAACTATGCACTCCAGCAGTACTGATCCCACAATGGATTCATTTGCTACCTTTCGTGACCTGCAGTTTTTCATTGATAAGGGAACATTTCCCAAAAATTTGATTTTTTATTCCAGAAAAAATGACGCTAAGCAATACAATTTAGATTGAATTTAAAAGCATCCATTTCTTCCAGAAAAAAGTCTTCAATATTGTCTTTACGATGTAGTTTAGTATTCTTTAATTATTGGCGATGGTACCGAAGTTTTTCAGTACCGTATCATATTATTTTTGGCGACCCGGAAAGATTCTGTTCGCCACAAGAGGCCAAATGAGCTGATCTGCATGGACTGCGCCCACCGCACGGACCGGCAGCTTACACCAACCTGCCACAATATAAAGATATTACTACAAAATGTAAAATGTAAAACAATGTAAAAGACAAAAAATAAGAATTATAAAGGAACTGTTGTTTACACGGGTCCTCTTTTTAACCCTTAAAAGTAAGACACTACAGGTATGAGCGTATCACCATGAGAATGTAACAACACAAAGGTCATATAACTTGCTTAACCACCAACTGTTTGGATGCACGGTTTTTGATAAGTTTAAAAAGCTAAGACAGTTGCTGAGAAAAATTCTACATTCAGCTTTGTGAGTTGCTGTCTGCTTCTCTGACATAGCTATTAGTGTGTCATAAAAAAATAAAAAACTTAAGATGAGTTTTTTTATAATGTGGAATCTAAGCCCTGCAGTCATTGCACAACTCCAAAAAGACACCCTTGTAGCTTTTCACCCTCCTCTGAAATAACATGGCCCAAACAACAAACTTATTTCTGCACCCGCTAAAATTTGTATAACTAGTTTATACTTTCCTTTGCTTCACATTCTCTAGCATATTGTTTTATCCTTGGCCTGTATTAGGAACTATTTCAACTAAATCTATAGTTGTCAACAGTCTTGCATCAATTCTTCTTGTAGATCACAAAGCATTTGGAATATCTTTGAAATCATTTTCATCAAATTGTGATAGCAAAGAATGCTGAGTTATTTTAACAAATGCTAAATCTTGAACCCAAGCTTCTGTATTAAACAGAATTTTATAAGGCTGGTTCCATGGTTCTGTGTTAGGGCTATAAAACCAGCCTGGTTTGTGTGGTGCGGACATAGATAGAAATCAGATGCACCTTCTGCAGCTTCTAAACGGAGACCTGTGTCTCTCCATTGTGCTTCACTGGTCTTAACCAATGACAAATGATTTACCCATGATAAGCGGTACATTCCTTACATCTGTGTAGAAAGCATAACAGTAACTGCTGCTAAGAACCCCCATCTATGTACATAATTTGTGTAGCCATTATAGTAATGTCATGTTTCACAAACTGTTTTGCACAAATTCAAAGTTTTCTACTGTTCAACTAACAGACTTTCCAGTGGATCTGACAATGTGCTTCTAGCATAGTGCATATAGACACAAGTAGATTTTGTTGAAACGCTATTTATATGTTCTCCACATTCAGCCTTCATGCCACCCTGTTTGGGAAAAATTGCTTAAATTTTCCCATCAATTCCCATCCTAACAAATTAATGTGGTGAGTTGGTGATATTACTACAAAAACATAGAACCTTGCAATCTTTTTCCTGTTTGAAGGTTTTCTATTTTTAAAGGTATTCCATTTGACCATTTGCTGATTTTACAAAAACTAGCATTTTAGATGGTTTTAGTCCTACATTATCTTGAATGCAAATTTTACAGGCTCCTGAATTGCATATAAGTCTAACTGCTTGTCTAATAATTGTTAAAACTATTCATGTTTTTGCCTTTAATGCATTTAGAGTAAAATCTGAATGAACAAAGACAAATTTATTTGGTTGGTGATGAATAACTCTACTGATAGCCATAATATAAATTTGACTAAATCGGTGAAGGCAACTGGATTTAAAAAACAATCCAGGAGTCCAAACTAAGAACCCTGGTAAATAAACAAATTACAGGTATAACCATCCAACTAATAATGAAATAATTGGTTTTACCCTGGATTTGAATGACCTATTAATCAGCTATAACTTCCAGTTCTAGTTAGTTAATATATTCAGAATTGCACAACAAAAGTTAGGCTCTGGAACAACATGAGATCTATTTTAAATGAATGTATTAAGGTAATATATTTTTATACTGTTTCGTGTCATTAAGTTCTTGACTGACTTTGCTGCTGTGAATACTGACACAATCTTTCTTTTTTTGTTCTTTACTTTGACTTTGGTCAAAGAAAATACCAGTTTTTGCATTTTAAACTGGCTTAATAAACCTTGGTGCTAAAAATACAAAGAAAGCATATTACTGTGATACATCTGAAAGCCACAAGTCTGTAAAATTCAAGATGTCATTGACATTACTATGTTTCTGAAATTAATTGAATATGAATAATTATCTTTAAAAACATTTGAACAGAAAGCAGACCAGCAGATAAACGTATCATATATTGTTGCTACAGAATGAATTGAGGGTGAAAGGTAATAGCTGTGTGGGTTTCTGTTTACACAGTTAAACTCTGACAGGGATGCATGTGAGGGAGAGGCCGGTCGATTTAGCACAAAGTGTCTAATTTGCAGAGGGTTGAAAATAAGCTGCTTAAAAGCATGTGAAGTTGCACTCTGTAGGATGGTTCTGTGTTATTTGTCAGCAGCCTGTAATTACTCTGTCTGGACTTTATACCAATGCACATTTAGAGATAAAAAAGAGAAGCAGCAGGAGTAGAGAGAGAGAGTTCAGATTAAAGGAGGAGACCAGGAATGAAGCAAAGGGAGAGAAAAGCCATGATTTTAACACAAGATCAGATTATATAGTAGCAAAGCATAAGTGAGGCTGCTGCCCTTTTAAATGTTAAAATATTATTATTAGGAAGTGAGAACATGTGATGAATTTCAAAATATTTTATCAAGGTAGTTTTTGAAGGATAAAGCAAAGATCAATAATGTAGAGTTACAGACATCAGATACAGTGTGAGTTCTTTGAATTACATAAAATACCATTTTACAGAGTAGAAATAATTCCCAGAACTTGTTTGACTCTGTCATTAGATTAGATTAGATCTCACAGCAGAGAAACACACTGGTCACATATTGGCATAGTAATTAAAGAAGGTGCAAACAAGGAGGAAAAAGGGGCATTAAGAATAAACAATATATATATATATATATATATATATAT
>JAGKQL010000004.1:2429214-2489507 GCA_018398635.1 Cyprinodon brontotheroides | reverse complement strand
CTCATGCTCTTCCTCAACACTGAAGTCCTCAGACATTTTTCTTTCGTTGTTTCTTTCTTTGCACAGGTAAACAGCACATTTCTTCTTCTACGCTTGCATTATCGGCAGAGCAGACGCTGAATGCGCACTTTCATCTGGTTTGGTCTGCCGCGGTTTCCGTAGACTCGTGAACGCGCTTTCAGGAAATCCTATACACTACTGTTAATGCTCTAAAAAACATTTCTAAATGACTTTGTTCAGGAAGCAGAAACTACGGTTACTACCCTCAGGGACACTTGCAGTATGGAGAATGTGACATGTTTTTTGTGGACTTTATGGACCTTTCTGTCTCAGGAACCGCGGAGCCTCCATTATTTGAATTCTCCAGCAGACAGCAAGCCTCCCCAGATCTTTCAAGAGCCATTTGAGATATCAAAAAGTACTCAGAGTGTTGTTCAGCATGGGGGTGAGTAGAAAATAGAGGCTAATCAAGTTTTGGGTGTACTATTCCTTTAACTTTCTACCTACATTAAACCTGGCAGACGTAATTATTTGCACTCAGAGCCTCCTCCAGAGGAGACCTAGAATGAAAGAACAGCCTTTGGAGAGGGGGTCCCTTCTGGAACAGCCTCCCAACAAACATCAGGGAATGTCCCACTTATTGCACATTTAAAAAGCACCTTAAACTGTTTCTTAAAAGCTCCCAGTGATGCACTCACTAATTGTCTTGTTTTAATGTCATTGTCTGAACGTGTATCTGTTTTGACCGATATTGTATTATGTGATCTTGTGTTGTTTTATCTTCCTGCCTCAGGACGCCAGATGGAAATTAGCAACTTTGCTATAATCTGGCTCATTTATAATCTGTACAGAAGTATAAGATTGTTCATTAATGTGCTCTGTCCTGATTAAATAAATAATAAAAAAAGAAAAAAAATGGGTCGTACTCTGTCTGAATTGAGAAGAAAACAGTAGCAGCTATTCAAAATGGCCCTTCCCAGTTAAACGACAGCTGAATGGCAGCCCACTTCCCAAGTGGGGACATTTTGAATGGCTACTACTGTAGATAGAAAGTTCTCAACCATAAGTACCTTTATGTGGTGAAAATATGTGATTACAGAAACAGATTACAGAAAGTTCTGGAAAGGATCCCAACAATCCTCTCCTTTGCAGCCATGATGAATCAGTTTGGGGCTTATTTTGGCCTAATCTAATCAGACTTCAAAATAACACATGTTTTTAATAAGCCTATCACTTATAATCCCAATAAAATAAAACAAACACGACAAGCTGACCTCAGTTAGGAGCTTCAGGCATAACTAGACTGTAAGCAAGAGGGAATGACGCACCAATCAAGAGGTGTGTTTATTCCTGAAAGTGTTTGACTTTAGGGATAAAAATACCTCCAGGACTTTAGACAAGATGATGATAAATGTAAACTAAACTTTATCTCAGCTGTAAAACCGGTACCCATCATGGGAAGATGCTTTCTTAATAAAGTGTTTGCATGATTTTAACGGCATTAGAGCGATTCACAGCAGGCTTTCATGTTGTTGGGAATAAAACCAATTTTTCTGCGAATAAGTCTGCAGCCTGCCGTCGATGCGTGTTTAAAGCCACTAAACCAATTATTAAAGATTAACAGCAGTCAGAGCCAAACGAGCCAGCCTCTCACACGGCTGTATTCAGCATCACAAAGCACGGCGCACACAGAGAGAGCCACACAATATCAGCATGATAAACACCTTGTATATCCCCCAGCGTCTTTATTTGACAGAATCAGCCACATCTGAGGACAGACCTTGAGGTTTATGTCATCATGCATATGTGATGTGGATTTCAATTCTAAACAAAGTCAGTGTATCTTAAAGCCACCCACAGAATACAGATTCTCATTTTACCTCGTCTCCTGCTGGAGATGAGAGAAAGAAGGAAAATAAGCGCAGAAAAGGATGTGGATGAAATAAGTATGGAGGGATTATTTCATAAACGACTGAATTGTCTTTTCTTTGTAAGTCATTTGATCCTGTCAAATATGCCTAAAGCCATACGCCCACGTGCTCATTGTCTGAAAAATGCTCCGTTTAGGGGAGTCGCTCCGTTTTTCAAACAATGAGCTCAGCGCTTGGCGGTGCGGCAGAAACGAAAAAAAGAAGGCAACGAGATTTGAGATTCTCAAACACGCCCAGGAGAGCCTGTTTGTTTGTTTGTCCCGCGCTGCAATCAGAAGGTGGTTCTGCAGACGGCCTTCGTCGGCCGTGTTTACCTCCAGGACAGCCGACATCGATGCAGAGCAAACAAAGCCTTCTTTTCTCGTCTAGACTCCTCATATCTCCAACATCACCTGAACTAAACTCCATTAAAACCAAGAAAACGGCTGCTCTGATCGTTTCCACTTTGAAAATAAAAGCAGAGGAGCAGCATTTTATTTAAACTATTCTGGGCATAAAAGCAACTTAATTCCCAGGATTCATCTGCTTCTATACTTTGACTTAGGCTTAGACAAACTTTCCTTTTGTGTATAACAAAACATAATTTCGATGCATACAGCTTTTCAACAGTAAAATGAACATTTCCAATTATAAAGTGCAGCACTGATCAGAATGTAAACATTGTAGGAGAAAAGGAAAACCAGTTTAAAAACATGGTGCAAAAGGCTAGCCTGGTGAGACCATCCTGATCTCGCGAGCTTTCAAAGTTTCACTCGCTAATCAGTCTGGAGACTCTCCGTTGAAGAAAATTTGGTGCCGTTCAACAAGCGAGCGTCCAATCAGCGTTGGCTTTGGGCGGGTTGAGGTGTGGCAACGAGAACCGCGACAGTTCAGTCTAAGAACATGGCGGCTTCAGCCGATGAAACTAAGCGTTAGCGTGGCTATCAAAGCAAGTTTTATCGGAATTACAGAGTATTTCTTCACTGAAAGAAGAGCAAAACACTGCTCTGGAGGAGCTTTTCTCAGAGGAAAAGATGTTTTTGCTCTTCTCCTCGACTGGTTTCGGCAAGAGTTTTGATCTGTGCCTGGCTTGTGGTTGTGTTTTCGGTAAAATTAAGCTCTGTTAGTATGTCATACAGAGTTTTGCCGACTCCTCAGTAAGGAAAGTAGCTATTGGCTGTGCTACAATTGCTAGAAGTCACTAAATGACATCATTGCCTAATTTGCATATATATATTTTTAAAAACTTTTTAAAAACTTTTTCTTTTTTCCCTTGTGGTCCACAAAGGAGCTTAAAAAGAATGGTAAAACATGAACATTTTCAACCATACATTTCTTTTACATTACATTAACAACAAAAAAATCTAAATGGAACAAAAAAAGACTGCAAAGACTTAATGACAATGTGAGCAAATAATTGTAATTATTATTTTTTTTTAAAACCAACTAGATTTCCCTCCACACATACAGGCTGTGCTTGCCTGCTCACAGAAATATATGGCAGGTTCAGCAACTGAGGGAGCTGACTCAAGCGTGATCAACCTGCACTGTCAATCCGGCGCACACGCGTGGTTCATTTGCAGTCTGGACACTGAGGGAAAACATGCCGTGGCTCTGAATCCAGCGCTGAGAGGGACTCCTGTGGCAGCGGGAGAACGGGGCTTGGAAGGGGGAGGCGCCCCACGGCACCAGAAAAGTCGCCAGATTTGTCGCTAGTCGCTTTTTTGAAAAAGAGTCGCTGGAGGGGTCTGAAAAGTCGCTAATCATAGCAACAAAGTCGCTGAGTTGGCAACACTGGCGTCATATGCTTCGTTCATCTGATTGGTTTTATTTGGCCTGTCTATCACCAACATAGGCCAATCAGCCAACCAGTATTTTCGCCCCTTCCCAAAATTACTTCAGCGGAAGGTTTCCAGATGGATATGTGGAGCAAATCCATCTGGCGGAGATCAGGTTAGTAAAAGGCATTGATATGCAAAAGGTCAGTGCAGTGCAAATAAATAAATATGGTGCAAAATGCAGTAGAACATTGAGTTGAGTTCTATTTACAGGAATTATTAAAAAAATCAGCCATGTTGGTAGTGCAAATATGTTTTCAATTGTGATGCAGAGTCTAGAGTAGAGTTTTAAATGTCTGATGTGGGGAAAAAGCTGTTGCAGAACCTGCTTAGACTGATGACATCAGAGGTGTTCTGTCCGACCCGGACCGACTGAGGTATGTTTGTGAGGAGGTCTCACAACCAATTGCAGAGGTCCCAGCCGTTCCAGCTTTTCTATCAGATGCTTTGGGAAGTCCAGGAACAGCGTCCGCATGTGAGTGTCCTCAGTGGAGTGGTTTTCGAATGTTGGGGGCAGTCTGGAGACGATGTGTTCTGCAGAAGGGTTAGGATTAGCCTAGTCAAACTTAAATCCAGGTCTCCTTCATGCAGGAAAACCTACGTGGCCTAAACATGACTCAGCAGGTATTACCAATGCTGCTGTTCTGTCAGATGATCATACCCATTCAGACCAGCATACCCACAGTCAATATCTGTTTACCCCCTTAGTTTATCCCTTTAGTTTTGTACGTAAAATAGACTTTTAAACTACCTCAACGGGCGTCTATCCCTTTAGTGATGTGCAAAAAACGATTTAATTACCTACTTTTTGGTGTTTTTTAAAGAATATGGCGATCTGACCTTAAATTGTTCACCAGATCATCCAGTCAAATTGATTCAAAGTTTTCTATCTAAGGAAAACCAGTTGATTGCATCGACTCATTGACTCGAAGGCAATCCCTCACATGCTTGTGGTGCGTGGAGAGGAAAACTCCCTTTTAACAGGAAGGAAGCCTCCAGCAGAACCAGGCTCGAGGTGTGGTGGCCTCCTGCTGAGCCAGAGCCTTTACACTGGGGTTCAAGGAGACAGAAGCAGAGATACACAGCCAGGCAGACAGACGCCCGGCCTTCTCCCATGTCAGAGGATGACTTGAAGGATTTATTACGAACTTTCTTTAAAGTCCACAGAACCTCAGAAATGTCCGATGTCGGCTGTTCTAGTCACCAAAACATAAAACCAAGCAGGGCTTTATTTGCATCCTGGGTGAAAAGCTGTCACCATGTGGTGCTTCCTGTGTCTTTTTTATCCTCGGTGAGAAACACAGCGTGCTCATGTCCCTGTGCTGAAGTATTTTCAGGTGAGGTGACTCATGCAGACGGAAAGAAATTTCGAATCCATGAATCTGTTGCTTTTTTATACTGACATGTACAGAAGAAAATAAACTGAACAATAAAGTTTGTTTGCTAAGATTCCGAAACCAATCACTGTTTACACCTCAGACCCTCTCAGATCTTTACTTTCTGCTCTTAATGTGAGTTAAATTATTCCCTGCTTCTCTGCCAAACTTGGCAGTTCTGTCTGCGTCTGGTTTTTGGGAGGCCTGACAAACGTCTGCGCTCGGAGCGAGCGGAAAGAAGAAACGGAGAGAGGAAAAAGCGCTTGGCAGCGAAAATGTCCGAGAGAAAAATGTAGAGAATGAGCGATTGAACCGGCGTGGGAGAGCGAGTGGGCTGTGGAGAGAGAAAGAGGAAGAGGAGGAGGATAAATTTAGAGCTGCTCCTAATCAACTTCTCCGTCAGTTTGTGTCTGTGGGGGTGAAGGAGAGAGAGGGAGAGACGTGCACAAGTTCAGCTGTAAAAATCAATATGCAGCCCACTCGCTCATTGAGAGCAGCGGCCAGAGAGGAGAGAGGGAGCAGCAGAGCAGGAAACGACTGGATGAGGCAGAAACGCAGCACAGGGTTTCAGGAAAAGTCTTAAAATGCAACAAATCAAATCACCTAGCGAAGAGGAAACACTGATTAATCAAGGAGGTCGTAGCAGAGCCTGTGGAATAAGACAGACCAGTTCATGATCAGCTGAGATTCTGCTGCAAATTTACCTCAGACTAAGGGGGGTCATAGAATGCAAAACTGAGTTTACATTGGCATAGACGAATAACGAAAGGTCAGTGAGTGAAATGGACGTACAAAGAAGTTCAAACCCCATCAACTCCTCCTTTCTCTGCAAATCTAGCAATGATAAACTTCCACCATAAAACAAGTGAATTCAAAAGAAAGCCCCGAGTTGACGTCAATTTGGGGATGTTGCCTTATTTGGTTCTGGCCTGTACTTTTGTCACCCGAAATTGACTGCCAGCTGACCAGCTGAGGGCCGGGGCTAGGGGCGGGGCGGTAAGGCGGCGGGAGGGCCGGGGCACGCCTGTGTCCAGAGCTACGGCGTCATGGGGTGGGGTTGTTGCGCTCCGTCCCCTGCTGGCTTCCTCCCCCCATCCACTGGGGTTCCGGACCAGCCCGAGGCTTCACCCTCGGTTCTGCTGCAATGTAGTCGACCAAAATCCTGGGCGATTTTGAATTCCCCCTGGACATTTTTTAGGAATGAAAAAGTAGGACATGTCAGGAAAAAAGGGGCGTCTGGTCACCGCACCATATCAATAATTTAACTGAGCATTTCTGTGAGTGAGTGGTTGTTGCTATGATGCGTCTTTGCTGCCGTTATAACCCAACCGATCAGCTCAAAACTCATCTAAATATTCATGATCATACATACCATAAAAAGGAAAGAAAACCTGTGGTTTCATTCTGGGGCTTTTAACATTAGAAGCTCATAGAAGCAGCAGACAGGGGCTCGATGTGCATTAACATCGCTCTGATCTCCCGGGGCAAGTAGTTTTTGTTGTTTGGGAGAGTACAAATTTCACAAGAATCACACAAAAAAAAAATTATTTATCACTCAAAATTACTTTAAAATCACCGACATTCGATAGAAAGCCCAGAAGCGTTGCTGGCGCCATTTTTGTTGTTTTGTACACATTCTTTTAGTGATTTGAAAAAGCCAGGTGATTTTCCGCCAGATGGCATGACTTTTGTCCACCTAGCGTTTAATTTTGATGCTAGTTACCAAAGCGACAAACAAAGCTAGAAAGCCCTATCATATGGCAGTATTCTGCACAGTAATGCAGGTCATACATTAAAAAATGTTCATTAAATTGTTTTCTCTCAGACATTTGAGAGGTTGCATTTAAATGCTATAGGGAAAAAGCTAAACTCTTATGTTAAATTTGGTGACCTGTTATGTTATTAAAATTGTCTTATTGCTGCATTTATTTTGTCAGGGAAAACTAATCCTAGGAGTCAGGTTAAAAGATCAGGGAATTCACTGAAATGATGTCAGACTGTGGAAACCCCTGTATAAAATAACTATAATAGATTCTCTAGAAAAGTCACATTATATTAATAGTATTATCTTGTATCAACATACCGTGACTCTAAAATAAAAGTTATTTATTTGTGACATTGACTTCTGTTTGTGATTTATCTTAAGTTTTTTTAACCTGTCAAGTTTTTTTTTTAGATTTTTTTAACATTACAATTTATATTTTTTCAAACAAACAACAGTTTAAAAGCAAAGTTTAGTTTGAAAAAGAATGTGCAGGAAGGATTGAAAAGCATGTTAACACGGTAATGAGGGTTGAGTTTATTATCTGGCGCATGCAGATACACACCGGGAGGCACAGGAAACTTAAAAATACAGAATTACAAAAAACATTTAAACTTGAAACTTATGTTGAATTATTATATATATATACAAAATGAATATTAAGGGCACTATATTTGTAAAACATTACACTGAGGCAAAGTAAAATGGGTTTTCTGAAACTTTAAATGAAATGTAGAAGAATCACTTTAAAAGGAGGCAAAAAATTAATTGCAAAAATCATATATAACCTGCGAACATGCTTGCATTTTCCATTGCAACAAATGTTAAAGAAAAGCCCTATTCAGAGACCTTAAGGACCATATACCCTAAAGAATCCTTCTATTATCCCTTTAAATATCCTTTTGATACGCTCCTTTTAATCCAAATTTCTCCTCACGAACGTTTCAGTCTGAGCTGGACAACAGCATAATCCAACAGGGAATATCTACAATCTTTAGTTTTTATGTGAGATAACCTCGTATTTTAGGACGCCATGCAGAGGCCCACAGCATGACAGGTCCTCAACTGTGCTCCCTGGTTTTCGTTCCTCTCTGCAGCTCATCCTGCATGTGAGCCTAAAGCCTCCAGCTTAGAGATGATGTCACTGCGGATAAAATCTGCTCATATTTAATGGCTGATAGCAGAAGAAGAGTCTCTGGTTTTCTGTCCGTTTGGACAGAGTTTTTGTTGATTAATTCTTATATTTCGGATCATTATTCTAACAATCGTGACCCGTTTGTTGTTTTTTGGTCGGATGCCTCTGCATCTCATATCAGATGTCCTGAAGTTTACAAGAGTCAGGAAATGAGATTAGAAAATCACACATTAGCAGTTATACTCTATGGATAGTTCATCAAACCAACCATGTCTACGTTTGTTTCGGTAGGACAAGCATCCAGTCTGGTTGCTACAGCGACATTTCTAATAATTAAACATTAACAGTTATAGATGTTATAATCAAAGGAATCCAGATTCAACATCACTTATGTTTACCTGCTAATAAAACTGATAAAAAAAAGTAATAATAATAAAAGCATAGTTTCATATCTCCTAACAGCAGATGTCCCCAAGCAGCAGACCGAGGTCCAGAGTCTCATCTTGACCCAGATTTTCCACTGCTAATCAATCAGTGCTGGACTGTTTATGCAAACCAGAGAAAAGCACAGCAGGCTGGAGGTAAAACCGGCACGATTGGCTCAGAGGAGACAAACGGAAAACTCATACATGTTCTTTCAATACTCAGTTTGCTTCACACGTGTTTCAGATGCATGAAAAACTCTGATCTTTGGTAAAAAGGAGATCTAAGGAAATACGAGATATGGAAGTATAAAAAAGAAGCCTGAGAATGTGATGAAAAATTGATGTGGTGAAGTGCAGCTCCACAGCTTAGTATGTGGAGTGGCTCAGGTTATCCTGAGCTATTCTAATATAGTTATGTTGCTATAGGTTTAGACTGCTGGAGGACATAGGAATTTCATCATTCTGCTTCATTCTATCTCTATTCTCCCACTCTGCAGAATCTGTTAGTTTAATCTCTATATATAAATATCAGCTGCACTGCTGCACATCAACAATACTGCTTTTTGGTGTTTGGAGATCTGGTTGTTACGTTTTTCGAGGTGCAGTCCTGTTTCTCTCTGACCCGTGACTGGCTGATGTGCCTTTATCCTTCCGAGGCGCGACACGTTGGCTCGGAGCCTGCCGCCTGGCTGTGCGTTTCTGAACCCAGCTTTTCAAGATTGCTTTTTCTATCTCTGCTTCTGTCTCCTTGAACTCCCCTCTGCAGTAGATTGAAACGTTCTGTGCTATTTAAGCCTTGGTTCCCTAGCTCTGAGGTTTATTCCCTGTTAAAGAGGAGTTTCCACTCCCTCCACACTGTCGCTACAGCAGGCATGATTAGAGGTGAAGGATTGCCCTTTGCATTGTCAAGGGTTGATGCAGTCAACTGGTTTTCTTTTTAGATAGAAACTTTAAATCAATCTGATTAAAGGATGTTGTTGAGACTGTAAAAGTAACGGCATGAAATGAAGCATGTGTTGTGAATTGGCGATATAGAAATAAACTGAATTGTGCATATGTGAGGTATATATTTACGCAGATCACCAAGATTTCTTCTACAAAGTAAGCTAAAGAAATAGCTTAATACATAATAGCTTCAGCTATATGTCAGAGTCAGAGTCTCTTTAGTTCCCAACTTTCAAATGAAACAGAAAGAAAATCTGAGAGTTGAATAGACTTGATTTTGCAGCTCATCCACTGGCTATAATATAATGCCCTGAATCTGCTGCATAATTCCTTGAGTGTGCGAGAGCAGATATTGATAGATATGACTTAAGGTCAATACTGAGTGGGCTGTGACGAAGCTTAGATACTGGCATGATAGCAACTAAGAACGCATTTATTGGAGAAGGAGGAGGCTACGGCTAGCATGCAGTAGCCTCCTCCTCTCAGAAAATATCTAACGAAGCTGCTTCTAGCAATTCCTGCACAACACCTCTCATTAGCTGATCATCGATCCCCTCTCCATGTAGCCCACACGGATAGAAAACGCAATTAGAGCACTGAGCAAATGATAGTGTGAACTGCTGATCGATAGGTAATCATCACCTGAGAAGGACAGCAGGCGGGTTACGGGGGATCGGAGGGAGGAGACTGGGCCAAAGGGTGAGTGGATGAGTTTGGGGTGAAACCACGGTGAGGACAAAACCAAAGACAAAATTGAAATCTCATCGTAATTTTTTCTTAAAATAAGTGCATTTTTTTCTTCAATTGAGGAGGTAAGTATGAAACTTTGCCAGTGGAACAAGCCAAGTTACATTTGAAATAAGATTTATTTTAAGTACATATTATCTAATTATCTTATTTTGAAAGAAGAAATACTCATTCCATTTGCAGATGATCTTATTTTTCTACTCAAATTAGGGGTAAGAACACTTAATTTAAGAAATCTTGACTTATTTCTAGGTCGTTTTTGCAGTGTAAAGTGAGACAGAATCATAGGAATGAAGGCAGAGTCTGGTTGGGGTTTGGACCCTGATTAATAGGAATCCCTGCTGGAAACATTGAGCTCCACTAAACAAACATTTCTATTTTCTCTGGATTCATGGGACGGATGGATACAAACTGGACTGAATCATTATTATTATTTTCCAGCTTTTATTGTCATTACACTGTCACAAGTACAGAGCAACTAAATATCACTCTTTGCATTTAACCCATCCTTTTAGGGAGCAGTGGGCTGCCATTGTGCGGCGCATAGGGAGCAGTGGCTGCCACTCCCCTTAAATGATTGGTATGGACTAGAGAAAAGTTGCAGTCTCACTGTCAGGAGTGGGATTTGAACCCATGCCTCCTAATGGAGACCAGAAACCTCTAAGCTGGTAAGCAGTGATACCTATAGTCTGACACCCTGGACCGCTCTCCATTCTGACTCCGGTCGGCCATCTTGACTCTAATTATCCCCACTGTTTGATCCTTATAACAACAACCTTCATGTAATATCCACCGATACCATGCTACCTAACAATAAAATAACCATGGCAGTGATTGCTCCCTTCCTGTGTTTCCAAAAGGCCAAAGTAAATAACCCAGTCCTTCTTTTCACTGTAGACAAGCCATGATCTGCTTCTCTGTTCTCCATTTTTCATTTGATGAAATAATAGCTGCATGAATCATGACAGCAGACAAGATAGGAGGAGCAGCAGGAGGCGGGTTGTCTCAATCTACTTGCTCTGGAGAGCAGAGTTAGCTGGAAAAATTATCTAGAAATAAGTAAAATTTCTTAAATTAAGTGTATTTACCCTTAATTTGAGTAGGTAAATGACAGTTTGCCAATGGAATGAGTATTTTTACTCTTAAAATAAGATAATTAGATATAAGAAATAAGACAATTCAATTGTGTTTTCTTATTTTAAGTGTAAATAGCTTTTTTTTTTTTCCATTGGCACAATGTCTCATTTACCTCATCAATTCAAGAAAAAATGCACTTATTTTAAGAAAAAGGGACTTATCTAGAATTTTTCAGCGTTCGCTGCTTTGATATGTTTTTGCCAAAGTCTCCAGTAGTAGAAAAAAGTGTCTAGATTTGGCGCTAGGCGCTTTTTAAAAATAAAAGTGGTAGAGGGGTCTGAAAAGTTGCTAAAGACAGCAACAAAAGCTATTTTAAGCATTTTGATGGGCTTTTACCGAAAGGATTTTTATCAAAAACATAATTAATGTGCACAAATAAGGAACAGTTTTATTAACCGTACATGTAAGCAGAGTTTTATGGGTCCCCCAGGAGCTTGGAGCTTAGTATGCTTAGTATTGCCTGATGGTAAATCCCCCACCTGCCTGGGCTGGTTCTAGAAAAAGTAGAAACACAAATGAAAGTACAAAAACATAGAAATGCTAAGAAACCCTTTAGCTTAAACATATGGAAGGTAAATACTTAATGAAAACCAAAAGCCCTTAGCTTTAACATTTAAAAACGACAACATGTAACCTTATAACTAGTGCTGCACTGATACCAGTATTGGACGGGGCCCCGATCCAGCACTAAAATGGTGGTATCTGTCATGGTTTTGGTTATATTGTGCTTTACTTTGCTCTATGTTTCCTAGTTTTATTGGTTTTATTCCTTTTTTGTTGTAATTTCTAGATTTGTTAGTTCTCATGTTTTTCTGTTGTCCTCTGTAGCCCTCTTGTGTGTGTGTGTTCCTTTCCCCTTGGCTCCTCACAGCTACTTCTTATCAGCTCGTTAGCCCTCCCTTTGTCTCTGTCAGCTATTTATGCTCTCCCTCTGCTCTCACTCTTTGTTGGTTCCTTGTTGTTGCTGGTCCCGTCCTTGTCGTCTCACCTCGTCTCTCCCTGGCTCCTTATACGTGTGTTTTTCCCTTGATGTCTCCATGGTTCTGGTCTGTTACATTTTTAGTTGGATTTTTGGACCGCCTTTGTTAACCATTTTCATCATTAAAGCTACAAGTATTCACCTCAGCCTCTGTGCCTCTGCATTTAGGTCCTCCAAACCTCAACCAAAACGTGACAATATCAGTATTGGGGAGTACCAACAAATAGGGCACAGATAACATTTTTGAGAGCCAAAAGTTTATTATTTTTCTGGGAAAATAAGTGCATTTCCTACCTAGCCTGACATAGTCCTACTCAATTCTAGTCAGAAGATGAGTCTGATACTGCTAGAGCTGTGATTAAGGGGCATTTTTGAAGCGAACCAGGAAAAAAATGTCTCTGCACTCAATTGGATAGACCTACAACCAATAAGAGCAACGTCGCGTGACGATGTTGTGTTAATGCGATAGTTGTTGTCAACAAAAATTCAAAGCGCACGGTTTCACGCCTAGAATAAGAAGATGAGCCTTGATTGCGTTTCTCTGTTCCTCTTTAAAATTAATTTACTGTCGATATCTTCTAGAACAGACCTAATAGCAGAATCTACTCACCCCAACTCTCCAGCTGCAGCCATTGCTGTTGTCGCGCCCCAAGCGGCTTTGGTCACATGGTTGATTACGCTACTGTTGATCATCTGTCCATCACCGTATAAAAGCCGCTTCTGACAATTTGATTGGGTCTCGCCAGATACAATATGCTAGCATAGTCGCTACTGTTGAGCAATGCCAGACCCAACTTCCGACCTCAAATGTTGTGGGACTCAAATTTGGAATGGTTATCCCGAGTTTTGTTTACCTGGAATGGGTGACTATTGTCACCCATTCATTAGGTAGGCAATAAAAAGTTCTACTGGATTCACTTTGTATTGGTCTTTTTCCTGCTTCACTAAGGAAGGCAGCAGCTTGACAAAGCCATGATGGCAATTATTTTACATCCAAGTAGTATGCAGTTCTTCATATATACACACAAACACATCAATTTTAAACAGATGGTATCACCAATACTGCACAGCCAGGTATCGGGGCCTAAAAAATGGCATTAGTTCAACACTAATTATAACTATTCTTTACTGGATTTACCATTATCTAGTTTTGAACTCTAATTGCAAATCAAGTTTCATTTGGTCAGACAAGACTCCATTGGAAGCGTCCTTTTCTCCTGCAGCTTAGTTTAGTTTGAGTAGTCCTGCTTAATGAGGCCGCATCATTATCAGGTGATATTTGTCTCTTTGACGACATTAAGAGCTCTGAAGTTAGTGAAGTTTAAAGCAAAGAGCTTGTTCGATTTCCCTTCGGCGGTCGCTTTTGGCTGGAGATAATTAAACTGATCGAATTTCTAAAACAGTAAAATCTTTTTTTAAGTAAATCCTATAATGAAGAGCTTAAATCTGAGCAGAACATCAAGCAACATTTGAAGCCTTTAGAGGAATTAATTAGTGTGTTGTACTCCTCTTTATGCCTCACCTTTAAGAAGATGCTAGTGTTGGCTTTGGCATTTGTTAACTACATAAAGTAATAACCTAAAGCATTACCCGCAGTCTTTCTAGCACTAATTTAGCTCATAATTGATTGCTGTATAGACTGAGATGTCCATTTAAAAGGTCAGAACAGGAACTTCTGACATGTTTCATATTTTATTAAGTGTTTTTAGAGGTAATCATTCCATAAAAACTACAGGAATCAGCTGTTATTGAAAGCAACAACTTCAGTGAATTATTAAGCGAAGGAGACATGTGGGTGGTGATTATTTCCATTAGTCCGTCGCTGGAAACAGCTTTTAATCTAAAGAGGAGAGGATTCAAATAAAAATACGTTTTTTTCCCTTAAAAAGAAAGGGTTAAAAATGGATGAAAGGGATTTGGTATTAAAAAAAGATTTGATTTAAAAGCCACATTACCTAGAAGCTCAGCCTGAAATTTTGATATGAAATTAATGTCTCCTCCTAGAGAAAAAATTCAGCTGTTTAGACACAACGACCACTGTAAAAAATGAATTAATCCCACCAAGTTATTTCAAAAGGTTCCACTAAATTTACCACTACCGTCTATATTTACATTGATATTTAAAGTAAAGTGGAACAAAATGCGATGAACTAAATCCGGCGTTGCAGACTTAAGATTGAAGCTAAAGCTGTGAAGTGAAATTTACCAGATGCTGATAACATTTAAATATTTCAGTTCAGTTTAATTAATATTTATGTGGATTAATATTATTGGATTTGATGGAATTTAATATAATCATGTTTTTAAATTAGTCGACCTAGTTTAGTGGAAACAGTCGATATAACTGGGTTCAATCATTTTTAAATGTTTGCATTTTTAATGTTTCTTTAATCTATATTCAAACTTTCCAATTAAGAACGGTTTAGTGGGTTTGCATTAATAATGACTCCAAACCAGCCTTTTTAAATAAAACAGGCCTTTTTGGTTAAAGATTCAGCCAGAAGCTGGTTGATGGCTACTAACCACCTGTGGTTGGACTAGTTATGTTGGAGACCCGGAGCCTCTGAGTGCAGCTCAGCTGCAGCCTGTGGGGGGCCGGGTTGTTTCTGTGACCTTGATGCGAGGACACGCTAACCCAGACCGATGGCAGCCGTCTGACACCGAGGGAAACTTTGGGTTTCACCCGAACTTTTAATTTGAAATGGAAGTATTTCCCTTTCTGCTTCACTCTGCGGTTTATCTCTGACTGGACCAAGGGAGGGACTTAGCAAGCAGTCAAACACAGGGGGGCGGGGTTAGTCCTTGATCCCTGCTGGTTTCTGCCTGGACTGAACTATTCTGTCATTGTGAAACGTTTCTTCGCTGCTTCCTTATCGTCTGCGGTTGTTGCATTGCGCTGGGATGAGACACACATTCTGCTGCGGGCTGATAAGATTTTGCTTTAGCATACCGAAGAAGATAACACCTGCAGGGTCTCCAATCAAGGGGCTGATTTAGGCAATGTGCAGGGCCCTGGGCAAAGACAGGCGAGGGGCCCCTCTGAATAGAGAACACATAACATAAACAGACCCATTCTATAGATAGAGAAATGTTAATAGAATAGACATCCATTATCTGTTCTAGGTTGTGTCCCTCTCTTCTTGTCCCTTTTCTTCTTGTTTTCCTCTCTATGCTTATGTTTTGTACTCAGCTGACTTTTCATGCTGTCTCTAAAGGAATGAAAGATTTTTTCCAAGCACTAAGCTCACTTAGCTGATTGCTCCTTCCTGTGTTTCCAAAAGGCCAAAGTAAATAACCCAGTCCTTCTTCTTTTCACTGTCGAGGCAAGCTCTCGATCCTACTTCTCTCTGTTCTCCATTTTCATTTGGATGAAATAATAGCTGCATAGAATCATGACAGCAGACAAGATACAGAGGAGAGCAGGAGGCGGGTTACCAATCTACTGGCTCTGGAGAGCAGAGTTAGCTGCTTTTAGATGTTGCTGTCGCCAAAGTCTCCATGAGCAGAAAAAAAAGTCGTTAGATTTGGCGCTAGGAACTTTCTGAGGGAAATAAAAAGTACTAGAGGGGGTCTGAAAAGTTGCTAAATATAAAATCATAAACTGCAAGTTAGCAACACTGCTCTTCGCATTTTGTTTTCAAATGGTTTGCTGTTGTCTGTTTGGACCTTTCTGAAAATGTGCAGCAAATGGACTGATCCAATATGGTGGACACTGAAGGGACACTTAATATTATAAGTGTTCTGATGGCATTTTAAAGAAAGGATTTTTAATAAACATAATTAATGTGCACAAGTAAGGAATAGTTGGATTAACCGTACATGTTAAAGGATTTTTATGGGGCCCCCAAGAACTTGAGGCCCTAGGCAACAGCCTAGTGTTTCCTAATGGTAAAATCCACCCCTGCTCCTGATGGAGTTCAAAAGGGTCAAACATGAACATCGTTTGGACAGAAATTTAACCCCACATAGAGAGTCCTATCTGAGACTCAAACTACATGTTGGCTGCCGTCCATCTGTGACTCAATCTGCCAGAAACGATTAGCTCCATCCAAAAGTTCAGACCTCTGATGCCAAGAGACTCCTCAAACAGGCTGACAACTGGAACTAATCTGGACAAGAACCAGTTGACCGTTTCCATACGTTCAGATTTCCACAAGTCTCTCCTTCTGCTCCGTCTGCAGGGACATTTATTCAGACACATTGGAGGGACAAATATGCCTCTCCTAAAACTGAAGAGATTGTGATGAGAGGAAATTCAACATCGCGTGCAGCTGGAAGAATTAGGATCCTCATAAAAACGTTCCACATGGTCTTTCTGATGGTTATGATTACCAACAAATTCGATTTAGCCAGCGAGTGCCGCTGGAACGCAGACGGCATGTGGATGTTTCTGGAACTTTGGCTACACTGTTTAAGCTGATTTGAAGTAAAGCTTTAGATGCAGAAACTGATCTTTTTTTCTCCCCCAATTCTGTTGAAGTGAACGCTGGAAAAAAATAAAAATCTAGATAAGTCATTTTTTCTAAAAATAAGTGCATTTGTTCTTGGATTGGGGAGGTAAAAGAGACAATTTGCCAATGGAACAAGGCACTCACTGCAAAAACGATCTAGAAATAAGTAAAATTTCTTAAATTAAGTGTATTCATCATCATAATTTGAGTAGGTAAATGAGATAGGTTGCCAATGGAATTAGTATTTTACTCTTATAATAAGATAATTAGATGATATGCACTTGAAATAAAGACAATGCAATTGTGTTTTTCTTATTTTAAGTGTAAATCATCTTGTTCCATTGGCAAAATGTCTCTTTTACCTCCTCAATTTAAGAACAAATGCACTTATTTTAAGAAAAATGAATTATCTAGAGATTTGATTTTTTGCAATTACTTAAAATAAGAAAACACAATTACATTTTTTTATTTTTTATTTCAGTGCATATTATCTAACCCTTATTTTAAGAGTAAAAAATACTCATTCAATTGGCAAACCATCTCATTTACCTACCAAAAATTAAGGTTAAATACACTTAATTTAAAAGAATAGTACACACCACAAACAATGATTAGCCTTCATTTTCTACTCACCCCCCATGCTGAATTAACACTGGGAGTACTTTTTGATATCTCAAATGAATCTGGAGGTAGCTGGGAGGCTAAATTGCTGACATTTCACAATGGGAGAGGCCTGTAGAGTACCGAGGCAGAAAGAAGAGTCCATAAAGTTCACAAAAGCAGTGTCCAATATTGCCGCCCAATGTATTCCGCAACCATTCACTTACGAAAGAAGTCATTTAGAATGGGTTTACATGTCGGCAGTGTATAGATTTCCGAAAGCGCCGCTCACGACGCTAATGAAAGCTGGCAGACCATAACCAGATGAAAGTTGATCAGCTCGGCAAAGAACTCCATGCTCTCTTCCTGAACACCCAAGCGTTCAGACTTTGTGGCCTTCTCGTTGTTTAGCTTTCAAACCAAGAGGTAAACAGCGCATTTCAGCTTCTACTTGAGCATTATGCTATTTCAGAGCAGACGCTGAAGTGCTCATCACATTTTGCGTGGTTTATTCGATTGTTTCGTTCTATACACTACTGTTTATGCCCTAAAACATTCTAAATGACTTCGCTTCGACGTAAATTCTGATTCTACACTCAGACACTTGGAATACATTGGACGCAGCAGTATGGCTGAATATTGACACGCTTTTGTGGACTTTTATGGACCTTTCTGCCTCGGCACCATAGACCTCCATTACTTGAATGTCAGCAGACAGCAAGAAGCCTCCCAGATCTCCAGATGCATTTGAGATATCAAAAAGTACTCCAGAGTGTTGTTCAGCATGGGGTGAGTAGAAAATGAAGGCTAGTCAGGTTTTGGGTGTACTATTTTACTTGTTTCTAGATTGTTTTTCCAGGGTAACAGAACTGATGCACTGCAAAAATGATCTAGAGGAAATAAGTAAAAAATTTCTTAAGGTTAGTGTATTTAACCTTAATTTCAGTATGGTAAACAAGATGATCTGCCATGAAATGAGTGTATTTTTACATCTTAAAATAAGATAATTAGATAATATGCACTTGAAATAAGACAATGGAATTGTTTTTTTCTTATTTTACATGTAAATTGTCTTGTTCCATTGGCAAGGTGTCTCACTTACCTCCTCAATCCAAGACAAAATGCACTTATTTTAAGAAAAAATCACTTATTAAGATTTAAATTTTTTGCAGTGTGGAAACACCACTAAATGTTCCCTCCTCAGCAAAACAACGTTGGGTGCAGCTAAATGTGTTCAGAATGTTTTGAATCATTGTTTTATTTTTTCCTCTCCCTCCGCTCTCGTGTCCCGCGTCTCGGTGTTACATCATCAGATCTGTCGCTTTGAGACATCTGATTTGCGGTCACATTTCACTGACGTAGAGAGTAGCTACGTGGTTGGAGGAGAAGATACTTGGATGTTTGAGTAAAAGTTAGGAGGCGGGTTGGTTAAAAAAATTAAAGATGCCACCAAAAACTCACCTGTTCGTTAGGCATCTGGAGCTTTTTCAGTTAAAAACGTCAACAGATTATAAGTTTACACTAGTTAGTATTATAATGCAAGAAGCTTGAGAAAACATAGTTTGTTCTTCTTTACCAGTTAAAAAATGTTGGCTTCTCAGAGGACCGTGACTCAGTTACAGGTTAAAATGTTTTGTCATTGTATAGAAAGAATCAGACTGCAGAGCTTCTACACTGCAAAAAAGGAAAATCTATACAAGTTTAATAAACTAACTAACTAACTAAGATTGAATATTGTTAAGATTATTTGACTTGATGTAAGAAAATTTTTTGATCCTAACTCGATAATACAACTAATTCTGAGCAGCTTTTTTCTTAAACATTGGGGACTGAGTCGCGTTAACATTTATACTGACTATATTTTTGTTTCAGGACAATAAGACAATCCATATTAACCTGTTTTAAGAACTGACGCCATCTCATTAAGATATTCCAGCTAATCAACTGTGATTGCATTCAAATTGATAGGGTTATTGAGATTGTCATTCATGATTTAGTTTTGAGATTCTGAACCTCACTAGTGGACCAGGGTTTGGGGTGTATTTCGCTTAATTCTGTGACATTTCTGCTAAATTATTAAAAAAAAAAGTTTTGAAGTTTTTGTCAAGTGTGTTTTTCCCATACATTCACTACACCTAAATAATAAAATTAATTCTAGCTAAGAAAAACAGACTAGTTTTAAGCCTTTAAATGAACTGGTATGAAGTACATTTGCCTTGTTTTTAAGCTTGTTGTACTGTATGCTTGTTTTGAGCAATAATTGGTTAGATATTATTTAATTCTAAGCATTAATGACTAATAAATGAGAATATATTGCTTAAAATAAGAAAAAAAATCTTAAAGAGTAAAAGAAAAAATTGATTTTTCTACTTGATTTAAGTTTTTTTGGATGCTTACTACTTGGATATTATGTTCTTGTTTTAAGAAATCTTACCAAGTCTCATTTGCTTGCTGCACTGGCAGATTATGTTGCTAAAAATAAGCAATAATTCACTTAAAACACTATATTTTTTTCTTATTTTTTAAAAGGCATTTTTTGTTGTGTACAGATCTTCAAATTTAGTTTCTGGCATCATTATATTAGTAAAGAGCTTCATAAATCTTTTTAAACAGAGCACAGATAGAAGGAGGGAGATAAGGAATAAAATATAACTCTAAGTTAACAGAAGGTTTACAAGAAAAAAATATGCTCTGCTATATTTAAAATGCAGCATATCTAAATTTTTCTGGATGGATGGAATTGAAACTGTACTTCTAGGGATTCTTGATATATCGATTTTCCTGTTCTTCGTTATGAAAGCGTTTGGGTTGAGTAACTGTAGGTCCATCACCCACCAACTTTCATCACTAAGTTACACCCTTGAGATCCTCGTTTTCAGCAGATGAATCTAATCTCTGAAAGCAGAATGAGTGTAAACATGTTTCCTGAAGCGTTTCTACCCTGCAGCCTCCGCATTGATCCGTCTGCATCCGTCTGGGGAATCCGTTAACTAAACAACAGCTCTTCATGGTCATTTGTAGTAAAAGGTCAGAGGTCAGCTGGAGCAGCAGCCAATTAAAGCTCCACAGATCTGACACACAGAGGAAGACCCTCGGACCCCACCTGTGGCCCTTTGCCTCAGGGGCCTCATTTCCAGGTTTGGCTCCAGGTTCCGGATCCTCGTCTTCGTTTTGATCCGGCTGTCGATGTTTGGATGTCCGCCTGCAGCTTTGGTTGCAGCGGACACACACACACGACCCCCCCGCCCGCCAGGGGTGCCGCTTCAGACGGGTTCTCAGTTTGCTGCTGGTGCAAAGGTCACAGCCAGCCAGCACACTTCATTTCCCAGGCTGCCGTGGGCCTGGCTAAGGGCACGGCGCCGTGTTTCTGGCTGGCATGATGAAACAAGTCCACCTCTGTGTGTGTGTCACTCCTGGGAGAGGTGGAGGGTCAGCGGCAGGCTGTGTGTGTATCAAAGTGAATTATGTTCTTTCTAGTTCAGGATGACAGGCTGACAAGTCAAAGGCTCATACATCATCTGCAGCAAAGCGCCGCAGTGATCTTCCTGCGCGTCTGATGTGGAGTACGGAGCGTGTGTTCCTGGCCAGGGAGGGAGGAAGAGGAGGGCAGGGAGAAACAGGCTGAGGAAGTCAGGTTCCTGATGAGCTGCTTATGGTTCAGTCAGCAGGAACCAGACGACTACCTGAGTTCTTTTAAACCAGGAGGAGGAAACTTCCTCCTCATGAAGAGAGAGGATGGACCAGTTGAGACCTAATGAGACATGGACGTCCACCTGAGGTGAGCGAACAAGGAGGGCGTTACTCAGAGAGGAGCAGGGTTACTATTAGATGCAGAAACAGGTCTGCAGCTCACGTGGGAAAACGTGGACTCCTTAAATCTGAGCTTTATGGAAAAATGGAAAGAAAACATTAAAGACATTCTGGCTCAAGTTTCTCAATAGTCGCGTAAAAATGCTGCATAACATAAAATAACCTGCAGAACAGCAGGGTTTAGGCACGGTGGGGGCAGCAGCAAGAGGATGGAGCTAAAACCTGGAAAATCCTGGAGGAGGAGCTGAAGAACAGGGCTTTTGGGATTTAAAGTACTCAATTTACAATTAAGCTCTACTTTCTGCTCCGTCACATAAAATATAACAAAAGTTCAAGGGGTGTGAAAATTTCTCCAGCAATAAAACCAACAGGTTAGAATTCATGTGATGAGGAAACCAATGAGCAGAAAGCTCATTGGTTTCAGGTCAAGGTCCAGATCCAGGTCCAGGTCCAGGTCCAGGACCAGATCCAGGTCCAGGTCCAGGTCCAGGTCCAGGTCCAGGTCCAGATCCAGGTCCAGGTCCAGGTCCAGGTCCAGTCCAGGTGCTGGTCTAGGGGAAAAGGTCCAGATCCAGGTCCAAGTCTATTTCCAGATCCATGTCCAGATCCAAAACCAGATCCAGATCCATGTCCATATCCATGTCCAGGTCCATGTCCATATCCATGTCCAGGTCAAGTCCTGGTCCAAGTCCATGTCCAGATCCAGATCCAGTTTCAGATCCAGATCCCGGTCCAGGCCTAGTCCAGGTCCTGGTCTAGGGGAAAAGGTCCAGATCCAGGTCTAGGTCCATGTCCAGATCCAAGTCTAGGTCAAGTCCAGGTCCAGGTGCATGTCCAGATCCAAAAGCAGATCCAGATCCAGGTCCAGTCCTGGTCCTGGTCTAGGGGAAAAGGTCCAGATCCAGGTCCAGGTCCAGGTCTAGGTCCATGTCCAGATCCATGTCCAGGTCAAGCCCAGGTCCATGTCCAGATCCAAAACCAGGTCCAGGTCCGGTCCAGGTCCTGGTCTATGGGAAAAGGTCCAGATCCAGGTCCAAGTCTATTTCCAGATCCATGTCCAGATCCAAAACCAGATCCAGATCCATGTCCATATCCATGTCCAGGTCCATGTCCATATCCATGTCCAGGTCAAGTCCTGGTCCAAGTCCATGTCCAGATCCAGATCCAGTTTCAGATCCAGATCCCGGTCCAGGCCTAGTCCAGGTCCTGGTCTACGGGAAAAGGTCCAGATCCAGGTCTAGGTCCATGTCCAGATCCAGATCCAGTTTCAGATCCAGATCCCGGTCCAGGCCTAGTCCAGGTCCTGGTCTAGGGGAAAAGGTCCAGATCCAGGTCTAGGTCCATGTCCAGATCCAAGTCTAGGTCAAGTCCAGGTCCAGGTGCATGTCCAGATCCAAAAGCAGATCCAGATCCAGGTCCAGTCCTGGTCCTGGTCTAGGGGAAAAGGTCCAGATCCAGGTCCAGGTCCAGGTCTAGGTCCATGTCCAGATCCATGTCCAGGTCAAGTCCAGGTCCATGTCCAGATCCAAAACCAGGTCCAGGTCAGGTCCAGGTCCTGGTCTATGGGAAAAGGTCCAGATCCAGACCCAGATCCAGGTCCAGATCCAAAACCAGATTCAGATCCAGGGCCCGTTCCATGTCCAGGTTTAGGTCCATGTCTAGGTCCAGGTCCAGATCCAAAACCAGATCCATGTCCAGGTCAAGTCCAGGTCCATGTCCAGATCCAAAACCAGGTCCAGGTCAGGTCCAGGTCCTGGTCTATGGGAAAAGGTCCAGATCCAGACCCAGATCCAGGTCCAGATCCAAAACCAGATTCAGATCCAGGGCCCGTTCCATGTCCAGGTTTAGGTCCATGTCTAGGTCCAGGTCCAGATCCAAAACCAGATCCAGGTCCAGGTGCAACTCCAGGTCCAGGGTTTGTATTCTTCCTCTCTCTGATAACAGCTGACTGTGAAGCATCTCCAGGCTCTCTAGTGTTTTATTGAACTTTATTTTAAATTTACTGCCATGTCTTGAGACTTAAAGCTTTGGTTGGAAAGGTTGTTTTATTCCATTTAAAGTCGATCACTGTGTTAATCTTTGTTTCAGTTCCAGAACAAAAAGCCAAACTGTGATATAAACATTGCTGACAGTTAATGTTTTATGGCCCGCTGCCTCGGACCTGCTAATAATCTACATGTCTCTATTGCTTTTAATTGGGTTTAAACTAAAATTAAAACGATGGATACATTCAGCAAATAACAGCATCTTAACTGCAAACAAATGCAGAAGGAGAAACACAGCAAGGAGTTCTCTGCATAGCTGATGGCGTTAGTGAAAACCAGGCGTGTCATCATCTCTGGATGTGCGGTTCACGGCTGACCGCTGGCTTCTTGGCAGAGACAGAGGGAAAACAGCCTGCCAAGATCTTCCTTCATAACACTCAACACCACTCCTGACAACTGCGAGCTGGTTTTACTAGCCAGTGAAAATCTTTGCTTCCCTGTCAGTCATTCCCACGGCGATCCCGTCCCACGCACATTCACCCCTCTGGAACCTGCTGCAGGCCGAGGAGGAGGAGGACGAGTGAGGGAGAAAGAAAAACCTCAGTATTGTCATCGCTGCCAGAGAACATAAGGCTGCAGCTTCGGTCATCCAAACAAGTTAAAGTTTGGGGTAAAGCCTGCTGCGCTCCCACACCGAGCCTGTAAGAGAAAAAACCATCATCTGGTTCTCATTGCAGAGGAATCTTCAGAGCCCTCCTCCCACCATCCATCCTTCTCTTCTCCCACTGCAACACAAATAAACCCAGGATCCAAAGCAAACGCGTGATTTCAGGAATTACACTCATTTATTTGTACATTTATTCTAAATCCTCCTCGTTTTCCTTCAGAACAAGAACAAAATCATGTCCAGTTTAAGGTTTCCATAAAACACAGTGAGCCCGGATGTAGCGTGTGGGAGGCGGCTGGATGCAAAGATCCTGATAATATGGAATCAAAACAGTCTCACTGAAATCTGCCTTTTTTCTGCACCAAACTTTAAACACTGCATTTTTTTTACACATTGAATTCCTTACACTGAATTTTTATTTGGTGAAAATTCACCTGCAAAAAATTCAGCTGCAAAATCTTCAACTGCAAAACATTTGTCTGCAAATGTGTTAAACTTTTGGTGAACTCAAGCAAAAGCAACCTACACTCAGGCGAGCAGGTTCTAGTTGATGAAATTAGCTCATTTGGTCAAAAAAAAAACAAAAAGTTTTCCGCTTTCCGCTTCTTCTGGATCGAACCAACAGCCTTGGCAGATAGGTGTTCTGCATTAGCTGTGATCGGCTGTTATTTCACTCAGTCCGATTAGATGAAAAACTGTAATGGTTGTCTATTAGCAGCTGCCTGACGTTTTATAATCTTATCTATTTAACAGGAAAAATTCCTCATTCATTCAGCCCAGAACAAAGCTGTTCTGGGCTGCGAAAGGAACTGTTGTGTCACGTGACCAAATGAGCTAATTTCATTGGCTAGTAGCTGCTCGACTGCATCGAGTGTGCTTTATCTGAGTTCACCTCAAGAGGTCAACACATTTGCAGTTGAATTTTTTGTAGCTGAATTTTTTGCAGTTGAATTTTTTCCTGTTGAATTTTTTGCATTTGAATTTTTCACAGTGAATTTTTTGGAGGCAAATTTTTTGCAGCTGAATTTTCTGCAGGTAAATATTTTTTGCTACAGAATTTTTTGCAGCTGATTTTTTCAAGTTGAATTTTTTGTAGCTGAATTTTTTTCTGCAGTTGAATTTTTTCCTGTTGAATTTTTTGCAGCTGACATTTTTTACAGGCTAATTTTTTGCGGCTGAATTTTTTGCAGCTGATTTTTTTGCAGGATGAATTTTTTTGCAGCTAAATTTTTTGTAGCTGAATTTTTTACAGCTGATTTTTTAATTTTGCAGCTGAATTTTTTGCATTTGAATTTTTTTGCAGCTGAATTTTTTGTAGCGCAAGTTTTTTGCAGCTTTTGCAATTTTCTGCAGGTAAATATTTTTTGCTACTGAATTTTTTTGCAGCTGATTTTTTCAAGTTGAATTTTTTGCAGCTAGTTTTTTGCTGCAGGCAATGTTTTTGTAGCTGAATTTTTTTGCAGGGACATTTTTTGCCACTGAATTTTTTGCAGTTGAATTTTTTCCTCATTGAATTTTTTGCAGCTGAATTTTTTTGCAGGTAAATTTTTTGTAGCTGAATTTTTTACAGGCTAATTTTTTGCGGCTGATTTTTTTGCAGCTGAATTTTTTTGCAGGTAAATTTTTTGTAGCTGAATTTTTTACAGGCTAATTTTTTGCGGCTGATTTTTTTGCAGGCTATTTTTTTGCAGCTGAATTTTTGCAGCTGAATTTCTTGCAGCTGATTTTTTTTTGCTGCTGAATTTTTTGCATTTGAACTTTTTGCAGCTGAATTTTTTGGAGGCAAATTTTTTGCAGCTGAATTTTTTGCAGCTGATTTTTTCAAGTTGAATTTTTTGTAGCTGATTTTTTTGCAGGCTAATTATTTGCTGCTGATTTTTTTTGTAGCTGATTTTTTCAAGTTGAATTCTGTGTAGCTGTAATTTTTGTAGGCATTTTTTTTTGCAGCTGATTTTTTTGCAGGCAATTTTTTTGCTGCTGAATTTTTTGCAGGATAAATTTTTGCAGCTGAGTCTTTTTGCAGGCAAAGTTTTTTGCTGCTGAATTTTTGCAGGCAATTTTTTTGCACATAAATTTTTTGCTGCTGAATTTTTTTGCAGTTTAATTTTTTATAGATGAATTTTTTGCAGGCAAATTTTTTGCAGCTGAGATTTTTGCAGCCCAATTTTATTATAATATGATAATATAATTATAATTCAGTGTTTAAAATTCAGTGTACAAAAAAAAGGCAGATTCCAATGAGACTGTTTTTCTTCCATACGATAAGTTTCCCTTTACAACCAAGGTTACAGGCTTCACCCTAAAATGTAAAGTGATTAAAAGTTAACCCCGGCTGTGGTTTTTCCTTCTCTAACCCTAACCCTCTGGGAGAAAGCTCAGGCATCTGTCCAGATCCTGAGATCTCTGCGTGTTTCTGCTCTGCAGACAGCAGGCAGAGGGAAAACCACATTTTCTGCAGCATCTGGATGACTGTGCAGCATTTTAAAACAGGTCTTTGGTTTGGAGTGCAGCCCTCTGCACGATCCCTTCCAGTTAATAAAATGTACCTGCTGCAGTGAACCACAGCGCTCCGACTTAACTAGCCGGGTGTATTTAACCTTTCCACGCATGGAGCTCACTACTACGACAGCTGTTCCAAAGTGGTCTTTTTTTCACGTCCTGTGAGGCCCTCAGAGAAGCCCCAGAGATTACGCTTCACAAAGGGAGCATTAGGGCTTTATCTATTTTATAAATGTTTAAAAGAAGTCGCTGCACCAATGTTTTAAATGCACTTGACACAGAAAGGGAAATTGGAAATTTGGGATACATGATAATTAATCTTTACACCTGCAGAAAGATAGAAGTAAGAAAAACAAAACAGAGGACAATAAATGCATGTTTAATGCGTCTTTAAGGAATGGAAATGGTCATGATAGCTTTACAAAAAAATTTGTTTTGTATGGGCCACTCTGTGTTTACAAAAAATGGCTAAAAGTTGTCTAAGTGGCGTGGTGGGGGGGCATACATTGGATAAGTAAATGGGTACGCTTTGTATAAGTTATGAGAACGCTAAAACACGCTGGAACACGTCGACATGTGGCGAGCATGTTGAGAAATTGTAAGCATGCTCAAAATTTCCTGAGGATAAATTTGCCAGGATTTGCCATACATGGGCCATAAGTTGCAGGTCAGTTATCTGATCGTTGACATACGTTAAGTGTAAGTTACTCATAAGTGGTGGCGTCTACCTTATCCAAACCCTATGAATAACTTCTCCTCCAGACTTCATCCCCATCATAAGGTGAGCCAGGAGGTGAGGGTGATGGATCCTCCCTGCGTTCACGCCCACCACCAACAACTGCAAACTGCAGTTTGCCACTGCAAACCTTCTTTCTTTATTTTTCTTTTTTCTCTTTATTTATTCTGTTTTTGAATCTTGAAAGTAAAAGATCATGAATACAAGAGCCCAAAATGAGTTTCTTTTACACATGTCATCTCAAAGCTAACCTGACTCCGCCAGATGGATTTGCTCCGCATTATCCATCTGGAAACCTTCCGTTAAGTGTAATTTTGGGAAGGGGCAAAAATACTGGTTAGCTGATTGGCCTATGTTGGTGATAGACGGGCAAATAAACCAATCAGATCAATCAAGCATATGGCGTACTAACAGAGCGACGGCGATGTAAAACACAACCACAATATCAAACTTCTTGCTGAAACCAAAGCCTTGGAAGAAGCAAAAATATCTTTTCCTCTGAGAAAAGCGATCCAGAGCAGTGGTTTTGCTCTTCTTTCAGCGAAGAAATACTCTGTAATTCGATAAAAAACTTGCTTTCGAAATATACGCGCTAATGCTAGTTTCATCGATCTGAAGCTTCCATGTTCTTTAGACTGAACTGTGGCTTCTCCGTTGCGTCACACCTCAACCCGCCTCAAAGCCAGCGCTGATTGGACGCGTTCGTTTGGTGAAGCGGCTCCAAATTTTCTTTAGCGGAGAGTCTCCAGACTGATTAGCTTGAGTGAAACGCCGAAAGCTCGCAAGATCAGGATGGTCTCACGAGGCTAGCTTGGCGCACCCTGTGAAGAAACTCATTTACTCCGCTCGAGAGTAAAGTAAGCTGCTCCTCCACGTCGAAAGGAGCCAGCTGAGGTGGCTCGAGCATCTGTTTGGATGCCTCCTGGTCGCCTCCCTCTGGAGGTGTTGCAGTTATGTCTCATTGGGAGGAAGCCTCGTGGAAGGCCCGAGCCCACCTCTGGAACTGGTCTGCAGTTAGCGCGGTCCGGTGTCTAGCTCGGTTCGGTTTGCTTTCCATTTAGACACGATAAGTTAATTCAGTTACTGAGCTCGGACCGGTCTCGGCACGGTTTTTCAAGGTTAGTGTTAATGGGGTATATGTCTCTGAGCTGGCCTGGTGTCGCCTCAGGGTCCCCCAGAGCAGCTGGAGGAGGTGTGTGTGGATCGGGAAGTCTGGGCATCTTTGCTTAGACTGCTGCCTTTGCAACCCGAGAAAAAGAAAAAGAATAAATGAATGTTTTTTTTCTTTTTCGGGTGGGCTGCATCATCGCAGCCATGCTCCCGAGGGAATCAACTTTAACTGATGCTGCCGTGTTTTATGCATAAGTTAGGCTGTCGTTGGACATAAGTTCTGCACTCGTTATGAATACACTATGTATACATCCAAAATTGAAAAAAACTACAAAGAAAGTTTAGTGTATTCCAGCGTTTTAGGAGATTCTGGGACGTCAGGTGTGACAGGACCCTAACCAACGTAGAATGTGCAGCCTTGCTAATGCTAGGTCCATTCCTGTCAGACCACCGCAGTGGATCAGGTTTACATAAACTGCTTTATGAAGTCAGAAAGATGCTTTCAGGTTGTTTGGTGCCATTAAACCAGGGAATACAAACAGAGAGATCAGAATCTGTGATGACATTGCAGCGTCGGCCTCCTGGAGCTCCAGGCTGTGGTTCACATCTGGGAAGAAGAGGAGCGTCCAGACTGAGCTGCAGGAGGAGAGGAAAATAAAGACCTCAGCTTTTACAGCCAACAAACGCTGCAGCATTTTATCACCACGTCTGCTTTTCTTCTTCTGCTCACAGATTCTTCCTTTCTTTGTTGTCACACAGTCAGGACTATTCTTCAATATCAGGTTGTATGAAAACATCAGCAGTCCGTGTAGCTGGTTTTCTGTAATCAGCCTAAAGAGGCAGTTAGATTTCCATGAATGCCTTTAAGCCGATACATCTGTTTACCCGGCGTTTAAATCTCTGCAACAAAGCCGCCCCGCCCCGTCCAGCGTGAGGAAAATCTGCCGTTACATCAAAGAACGAGGAGGAAGAGCAGCGATCCGCTCAAACCGTTTTAAGTTCATATCCTCCAAACACTCAGAGGGATCTGCTGGAGATTTCTGAACATTTCCAGCTCGGTGAAGACGGCTAGTGTTGCATTTAAAGTTCACAGGATGGGAGATAGAAGGAGGGGGAAACATGCTGCTGTATGCTGGGGCCTGTCCCGGGCTTTGGTCAGTGAGGTCATGAGAAAGAGTAGAAGTGGACGTCTGTCCGTTGCTTCAAAGAAAGCATCTGGTCTCCCCCCCTCCACTTCTTCCCCAAAGCTCGGCGGTCCTCAGAGCAAAACTGCTGCTCGTCTAAATAAAAGACACAAACTAAAGCTGCTGCTCCTCAGAACTTCATGTCCTTCTCTCAGCGGCGATTCTAGACTAAATATATCAGGGGGCCAGCATTGTTTTAATGGGGGCACAAAAAAGCATAAAATAAAAACTAAAAAAAGGGATTCAAATATATTAAGAGAGATGCATGAAGTTAAATTTCTGGGTTTAATAAAAACTCTATGTCTTATTACTTGGAAGCAGCAGCCTGGTGGTCAGGGAATAGAGCTAGACCCTTAACCCCACGCTGCTTCCCAGGCGCCCCAAGATGGCAGCTGTTAGGTTTATTCAATGATGATTATAAAATGAATGTGTGCTTATAAAACATTTGTGCGAGGGGATGCTCCACTCCTGTGTCATGATCCAGTCAGGAGAACATCCTGCCTTCTCATTCTGATGGAGCATTCTGTCTTCATGAACTGATCAATTGTTCTTGTCAGAACAATACTCTGTTTGTAACCATGTGTCATGTTCTGTTAATAAACGCTCTGCAGAGGAGGTCCAGTGGGAGACAAAGTGTGTTTGAGTCTGGCGGTTCAACTGTCTCTCCTTCCTGCAGAAATTGTATCCATAAATTGTGTATTTCCAGTTCTTCTTAAGCAAAAGCCTACATTTTATTGCGAACCCGACAGCAACCCACTGCTCAAAAAGGAGATGGGTTAAAGGAATAGTACACCCAAAACATGATTAGCCTTCATTTTCTACTCACCCCCCATGCTGAACAACACTCTGGAGTACTTTTTTGATATCTCAAATGCATCTGGAGATCTGGGAGGCTTCTTGCTGTCTGCTGACATTCAAATAATGGAGGTCTATGGCGCCCGAGACAGAAAGGTCCATAAAAGTCTACAAAAAACGTGTCAATATTCCTCCATACTGCTTTCGTCCAATGTATTCCAAAGTGTCCTGAGTGGGTAAGCGCCCATAATTTACCCGAAAGCGAGAGTCATTTAGAATGTTTTAGAGTATAAACAGTAGTGTATAGGATTTCCTGAAAGCGAGCACACATGCTTGGCGATCCGCGGCGCTTCACGGGAAGCTGGCAGACCAAGCCAGATGAAAGTCGCATTCAGCGCGTCTGCTCTGCCAATAATGCAAAGCGTAGAAGAAGAAATGTGCTGTTTACCTGTGCAAAGAAAGAAACAACGAAGAAAAATGTCTGAGGACTTCAGTGTTGAGGAAGAGCATGAGAGTTCTTTTGCCGAGCTGAATGCGCTGGTTTGGTCTGCGGCTTCCGTGGCGTCGTGAAGCCGGCGCAGGCCTTGAGACGGCGCTTTCAGGAAATCCTATCCACTACTGTTTATGCTCTAAAAGCATTCTAAATGACTTAGTTTCGAGTAAATTCTGGATGCTACCCACTCAGGACACTTGGAATACATTGACCCAGCAGTATGGAGGAATATTGACACGTTTTTTGTGGACTTTTATGGACCTTTCTGTCTCGGACGCCATAGACCTCCATTATTTTAGAATGTCAGCATTGAACGGCCTCCCAGATCTCCAGATGCATTTGAGATATCAAAAAAAGTACTCCAGAGTGTTGTTCAGCATGGGGGGTGAGTAGAAAATGAAGGCTAATCATGTTTTGGTGTACTATTCCTTTAAATGCAGAGGAAATAATAGGCAACGCTATAGGTAACCGCCTCATGGTGGGAACCTTGGAAAGCCATAAGAACGGCGCCAAAGGCAGCGTTCTGCGGCATTTACATGGCCTCAGTAGAACCGTTCCAATGAACGGTTTGTACTGTAACTGAAATCCTGATTGCAATGTAAATTGTAGTTGACAATAAAGTTAATTGATTGATTTATTAGGTCAATATACAGTCATAATTTAGGAATTTTACAAATTTTTGACTCAAACTTTAAGTTAAAATTACCGTTTTCTATCAAATCTGAATTAGAACTCAATAAGAACTGATAAATTCAGCTGTAAAAATAATATTTTTTTATTTGTTTTGAAAAAAATTTAGCAGATGAAAACTGGGATCCTATCTCAATACCACAGAAGCTATCACCTTATTGTTTTTAAATAATGAAATAGCTCCAAAGGACCTATCAGTAACCATGTCTGTTCCAGCGCATGTCATCATTAAAAGTATTATGTCTTTCCCAGTACAGGGGCACTGGCCCCCGTTGGCCCCTGTCTAGAACCACCCATACCTTCTCATACTCCAGCTTCTCTTTAGTTTGGTAACCAAACAGTGGCAGCTTTTCTTTATGCATGCACACGCTTCCAGGGCCCATATTGGATTTTGCAGATAAAAATAAAGAGAGAAATAAACAGAACATTGCGAGCTACTTGGTTCTGTCACGGGTTTATTCTGATGCACTCCGATTATTGTTGCTGCGCAGAGAGAAATTAGAGACTACTCCGAGGTCAGCTCTAATACAGCGGGCCCAGAACAACATAAAAGGAGCAGCAGCTCCTGGCGCCTGATCGAGAGTCAGTTCATCAAATATTAATGCTGGATGCGAAGCGTATTCCTGGGGCGCGTAGCCTCGACCCGAATACAATTACAAGCAATAAACAGCAGTTCTGGCACTTTAATCACAAGAGCAACGTTTACATGATTAATGCAATAAACTCCAATCTCATATAAGCTGGTATAATGCCGAGCCGAGAACACTGTGCCAGGCGTGGTGATTATCATCACATGATTATGTTGATTTTTTCATATATTACCTCTTTTCATTTGGCTTCCTCACAGACTCGTGGATTTTGAAGACTCTGTGACACGGAGGCGAATCTGCTGAAGGTTCTTAAACTCGCCTCAGCTTCTTCACAAGAGAAGAAAAGTAATCTCATTTCTGTCTCGTCTTCGTCTCTGCATCCCATTCAGCTCCTAAAAAAGTGATGAAGGCGGGAGGTAAGAGGATGTGAGGGATGACCAGTTCAGACATCGTCAAAATAAAATCAGATAAAGCCCAATGGTCGTCGTCGTCGATAGAAGTCGTAAAAAAGAGGTAAGTAGAATAAAGATCTAAGTCGTGAAAATCGTAAATTCGCGAAATCAGAATCAAATAGAGGTAAAATCAAAATTAAGTTAGTAAGCACGTAATCATCATAAAGTCCTGATGAATTAGGAATTAGAAATAGATTCAAGGCTTTCCTTGTGGAAAATTGCGCGTGGCCCTTGTAAGTGTGAGTAGATCTGGTCATTGGCATTATCACAAATTAAATTAATTAAAATTGCACTACATCGTTAAAATTATCATCGTAATGTCATCAAAATAAAATCATCATCATCGCGCAAAAGGTAAATTTGAGTAGGTCATCGTAATCATGGCCCTAAGTAAACAAATAAAAATCGTCATAATCCAAAACGCATCAGGTAAATCGCATACGTCCACGGCAAATTAAATAAGATCAAATTAGCTGATCCTTGGCTGGTGAAATGGCTGGCCAATCCGGTCATAATCGTCATTCCATGGTTGGCCCTTGGCCGGGCCTTGGCTGGTAAAAATGGTTGGTCCTTGGCTGGTCCTTTGCTGGCCCTTGGCGGGCCCTTGGCTGGTCTTTGGCTGGCCCTTAAGGTGCGGTCCTTGGCCGTTACTTGGCTGGCCCGTGGCTGATTCTCGGGTTGTCCTTGGCTGTTTCTTCGCTGGTCCTTGATGGCCCCCTACAATTCCTTTTTAAACATCAATTAAAGATTGTAAGGTAAAATATTCTTAAGTTAAGTGCCATGATTTGTGGACATTAAGATCTTAAAGAGAAGCGTCATCTCCTGGTCAAACCCTGTAATTCCCTGAAAGGGTGGATCCTTAAATTCAAGTGGCTTTAAGGCTGGATCATGCATCACATCGGTGATCATGCATCATCATCATCGGCCCATATCATCATTAGTATCATCACATCATACATCATCAGCATCATCTATCATCAGTCAACACAGCATGCATCATAGTAGTGAGAATCAAAATCATCATCATCGTCAAAGCTAAATCAAATAAAATTGTCGTCGCATCATCATCATCATAACATCATCATGAATCATCATCATCATCAACACAGCATGATCATCATCATCATCATCATCATCATCATCATCATCATCATCGAATTAAATTCAAATAAATCACAGCTTCATCAAAATAAAGTAATCATCATCAATAAAGTAAAGTCATTAAAGTAATCATCATCAATAAAGTCAGTAAGTTAAAATCATAACAAATCATCATTCAGTATCGATCATCATCAGTCAAGTAAGTGAAATTAAGTAAATTAAGTAATCGTCATCATTAAGTAAGTTCATAAATCATCATAAAATAAAGTGAACACGGGTAAAATTAAGTCAGGTAAATTAATCATCATCAATCATCATCATCATCATCATCAAATCAAATCATCATGACATTATCATCATCGTCATCAAAATTACATCATCATCAGTCGTCATCATCATCATCAAAGATCATCATCATCATCACATGCATTATATCATCATCATCATCAAGTATTAATCATCAAATCACCAGTCTATCAAATTAGATGATCATAACAAATGAAGTGAAATTAAAGTGAAATTAAAATTAAAGTGGTAAATTATGTTAAATGGAAAATAAAATAAATTATCATCATCAGATTTATCAAATTAAAATTAAGTCAAGTCGTCATCAAAATCGCGTCAATCAAAATCAAAATCGTCATCATCATCATGCATCAATCAAATAAAACATCATCGTCATCATCATCACATCATCATCACAGCTTCATCATTGTCATCATCGTCCATCATCATCATCATCATCATCATCATCATCATCATCATCATCATCATCATCATCATCATCATCATCATCATCATCATCACATTTTGGCGTCAAAACAAAGAAATGAAAAAAAAACAGGATTCTGTCCATTTGCCTTCCAGGCTGCTAGTCTCTTATAGATTCCCTCTGAAGTTAACCATCCCCACAGGATGATGCTGTCACCACCGTGTTTTGCTGTTGGAGGAGCAGTTTGAGTGTCCACCAACCTCAGACACACAAATGAAATTCACACATGGAGATGTGTGATGCTGTGGAGAGGAGTCCATGAATGCAGAGGGATGTGTGATGCTGTGTGACCATAAAGGAAAGGTGCAGATTATAAGAGATTTTATCTAACTGTGTTCACTAAAAGAAGACAAGCTCAGAGGGAAACTTCGTTAGTGATGCTTTGTGATTTTTGTGGTAAAGTTTTCCAGGATTTTCTCTGAAAGTCTGCTGACTAAGAGACTTTCAGATTTTTCTCTATTTCTGTCTGCTTTCATCTTCCGCTGGATGAGAAACTGGGCTCCATCTAAGCTGCCAGAAGCTCACTCTGGAAACATCCTCCCCCTGAAACCTACCCACCTCTCTCTAAAGCTCTACTTTTATTGCCCCTCTTTGCCCTTGTGTGGCTCTTGACCAACTTTCTTTCCCTCGCTGGCCTAGTTTTTTTGGAAGGGTATGCAGATTTGCATTGGAGCTCTTGTTCTGAACACTGGCTCAGTGCCTGGTCATAAATCTCAACGGTCTGACCTCAATCCAAACCCTGAATCCCTGCATGCAACCTTCTTCCTGTCAGCGATGAAAGAAAAGCATAAAACTCGCTGCCCCATAAACAAGCCCACTGCTGGAAGTCACACCTCAGCCTCTGCGCCTTCTCTTCCTCAAGCTTAAAGACCACAAGCTGTTAAGATGACACTGGATAATTAGGCGGAGAGAAAAAAACGCTGCCTAACAGGTGTAGTGTACCACTGGGAGGATGTCAATCCTTGGACTGGTTCCCAGTCTAGCCTTAAAGGGAGACAAACAGACCAGTGTTGACAATGAGGGGCTTCCAAGAACTCCTTCAATGCTTTATTCAGCACTCAACTTAGGATGTTCAGTTTACAGAAGAAAACAGGGAAGTGCAAAAACTCATTAGACAACAGCAGGATGAAAAATGTCATTATTGTTAAAGGTTTCCCTGCTGCTGAGACGAGAATCACTGCAAACCAAAAGGATCATCTCGAAATATTCATAACATTTCTCCAGTTTGTACAAATCAAATCGTTATATTTTGCAAAAATTAAAACAGAAACACTTTTTTTCACATTAAAAGAGTCACATGATCTGCGGCTTGACCTCACTACCTCTTTAAAGGAGAAGTCAGGTCAGTCATCAACCAATCATTATTTAAACCCCCAAACGTAATACATGTTCTATGGATTTGAGTCTGGGAGCGCCATATTTGCCCAAAATACTTCACTCCCATATCATCTTCCGAAAGTGATAATATGTAGCCAACATTTGGAAGGAGAATGTTTTCAAGATGACTTGGATAATAGCACGTTGTGGAAGTTCCGGGAGTCTCCATGATATAGATAGTTGTTCACGGATGCCTACGAGTTGGATAAATTATTCCAAATTTTATGCGAGTGAGAGCGGGCAGGCAATACAGCAATTCGTGCATCATGTGCGGATTAGAACTACTTTGATTGCGCAGACAACAAGAGAGCGCTGGGTGTGGGGAGGAGGTTGCTTGTGAAACCTGTGCAGGGTCAATGTCGATAAGCATCTCCCTGAAATCTGTTTTTGGAACTTGGGATGTCTGCAAATACCAAATACAGCAAAGGGTACTTGCAACCTTCTCAAAAACAAGCACACTGCTCTAACCACTGGGCCAACACTCCCCAATAATAAGTTAAGATGTGTTTTAATTTTTCTAGCATAATATCAGTTTAAGATCAATGATTCTACTTTGTTTTTTAATTTCCGGGCCCACAGCATCATTCTGCCCAATGCCTCCTCTATCTGTGTTGTCTGTTTAAAAAGGAATGTAACAGAAGCTAAGCTACATAAAATCCCAATAGGGTTTAACAAACTCCACTGGTTTCCATTTTTAAAGTGGTAGGGAAGCGGCTGTTCCAACCGTTGCATTTCCGAATATTCCCGAGTGACGCACAACTTTACATGAGTGAATAAAGTGAAGTTGATTGGGCGTTTATCAAGGGGGCGGGATTGTTGTGGTATAGAAGTTTGCAAGCAAGTTTGATTGTGGCCAGGTTGTTGGAAGCATCTTGCTAACCAGTTGGCAACTTCAGTGTTAGTAGGTTCCCAATGGGAAATTCCATTGGGAACCTAATACTAGCACTAAATTGGTGACTTAGAAACGACACTGCCAAGGAACGCTATGGACAGAGGAAACATGCAAGAGGAGGAGAGTTTAGTGTCGGAGGTCGTGGATGAGTCTCCTCCGTCTTCCATTTTTTATTTAGAGGATGGCGCGAGGTTGAAGATGTTGTGGAAGAGTGACGCCAGGTGGGCTGCAGAAGCTTGGTTTGGTGTAGAAGGCTTCCAGCCGTACATGTTTTGAGCCCTTGCCTGCATAGCGCTGCCAGTTCTGTTAGCTCTACGCCTGCTGAAGACACAGACGTCCATCCCTAAACCATCAGCTGAGGACGAACCTTCAGCTGAGGACGAACCTTCAGCTGATGGGCGCCATCAGATCCAGTCAGATGTCCTCAGTAGGTATTTACATGCTGAATAAAACCCCTCTGCCTGCTGCTGTTATCCTCAGCCTCCCTAAACGCCCCCACCCCTCGGTGTACATCCGCCCTGCCTCCACACTCGCTCCATCCAGGCTCATCTCCCATTAAAACTCTGCAGGCTGTGTTTACTCCGACCCCGGCGGATATGAAGTGTGTTTGTATTATCTAGTGCTATTTTTTCTCTGTGGATGTGTGTGTTTTTTATTCCTTGTTGTTTGAAGTGCTAATTCTGTTGTTCAGCCTTTATCTGGTGATCATCCGTCCCTCTATCTTCTCACTTCACACCTCTGGAGATGCAGAAATGGTCCCGGATGAAAGCTTTCCACTTCATGGTCCGGGTTGTTCTGATGCTTCAAAATAGAAAAACCCTTCATGATCGACCACAGCGGCGAGCTACAGGGCTATTTCCAGCCATAATAAGGGAGAACTTTTCAGATTATGGCTCCAGATTTTATTTTGGCATCGAGAAGAAGATACAGAAGCAGTTCAGTAAGGCTTAAATTGAGCCTCTGAGCCTTCTGGATGATTCCACTTTAAAGATCTTCTTTACTTTACTGCCAGTGTTGTGAGGTGAAGCTCTGAGGATCCAGCAGGTTGGTTATCTTTAGCTCTGAGTTCAAACTTCACCCATACACATCACATTGTCTTATGTCGCTGCCTGCTTCATTTTTCAATTAAACTAATGATTTTTGGTCAAACAAAGGATTTCAGTTTCAGTAGGTGATAATGATGCTCAATCATAATAAACCAGAACTTCAGACACTGGAAGATTTACAGGCCCAAAAACCCCTCCCCCCCAAAAAAGGTGGGTGGATGTTAGTCTTGATCAGAGGAGATGAAGTCTCTAGTACTGTCATGATCTTGACACTGTTGACTGTCTTAATGGGTAATTCCATTCACCCTTCAGCCTTTGCTGAAAGTTCCTGTTTTTGTTCTGATTGCCAGATCCTGTCCAGTTTTGTCTTCGGACCTTTTAGCCTGCCTGTTCCTGTTCATATCTGTTTGCCTGACCTGTCTTCAGACTCCTGTTGGATTTGCCTGTGGATCTACCACCTGATTTTTACCTGGATTTCCCTTTAAGCACCTCTTGGGATCTCTGATCTTCTGGCCTGGACTCCTGTGAACCTCTTCAACACTGGCTTGGCTTCGTCTTCCAGAAATTCCTGCCTTCCTTAGTCTGCTTAGATCTAATCATGATCCAGTTCTGCAGTCTTCAAGTCTTTGACTACTCCAACTCTCTGAGTGGCATTCACCATATCCAGCCATTTGGCTGGATTTCACCCTTTCCTCTGGGCACGGACTGAACTCTAAGACCAGGTTAGTGACTGACGCGTTCATAATCGTCGCTCGTCAGATTTATGTGGTCACTAACCTGAGCTAAGCTTTTGAGAAGTATGCATGTCTTTTTGCTTTGAATTCTGGGTCCTCTGTTCTGAGCCTGGATAGGTACTGATGCCCCGAAAAAAAAAAAACTAATATCAAACTTTATCGGCCAGCATCTGAAATATTTTCATGTGAGTTACAGAAACACTTTTTTTTCTGTAACATGGGTCCGCTGTTTTCTTTTGTTATTGACTTTTGTTCCCTGTTTTATTGCTATTACTTTATTCAGCCTTTTTCTAACGTTCTACAGGATAAAATAAGTCATCAAAGCTGGTGTGATTTATGCTAATATCGTGTTGAAAATGATCAGTATCGTATCAGAAATGAAAAAGTTGCCACAAGAGACATCTAGTCTGCATTTCACCTTCCAGCAGATGATAAAAACTGTAGAGACCAGCAGCCAAAATAGCACGATTCTAAAACTGTTCAGCGTCTCACAACAAATCCTAGAAAATCATCAGTTTAAATGCATTAAACTTTGATTGAATTGTGAAAAATAAAATGATTGTACCGTTTCTTTGCACATAAGTAATCAAAATAAAACGGTGGAGGCCTTCAGCAGACATGAAGCCAATGCGATCCTTGCTGAGAGACCGGAGTCTGTCTTCTTGTTAACAAGGTTCAGCATTCAGAGCAACAAGCTGATCTTTGCTGCATCCTTCCATCCATTAAACGACGGATGTGAGTCAGTCAACATTTCTTAGTGAGGTCTGAGCAGGTAACCCAGGAAAAAAAAAAAACTACCAGAGATGGAGGAAGCTGGGAAAACAGTCTGATATTTATAGATATGAGGATAATGATGCTACCCAGAGGAGAATGTGAACAGCCAGACTTGTGGATAAAGTGTTTGCAGACGGCGTCAGTGAGAACATTCCAGCACTAAAACCTGCCTGTTTGCAGATAAGACCAGAGCATCATCAATATCCTCCCACAGCACAATCCGTCTGTATCAAACCCGGCCCCTCCATCAGCCGGCCCCTCTGATATCCCTACAGCCCGGTCCAGATAGAGACGGCAGCATTTCAGCTGAGAGATAACGCTGCTGTAGATTAGGAAGTATTTAACACCAACATGCTGAGGTCAATACAGTTTCAGGGAAGATCGATCACCGATCATGGAGAAGGTTTTATTTCCCACCGTTAGAGTCTTCGCCACATTTATTTACAGCCCTGGAAAACTCATCCAAACATCCTTTTGTGTGTAGCTGAATAACAAACATGCATTGTTAGGGAAAAGTCTCATATTAGTAAATTTATTCCCATTTTTTTCAATTTTAGGAGCTACAGTTATAACATCCCTGCTGTCGATCAATGCCAACAGGAGAGACACTACGGAGAGACTCCTCCATAACAGGAGCTTCTGGTTTCTCTCTCCTCTTCAGCACAGCCAACAGGTTTGAGGGCCGAGGCAGTAAAGGAAGAAGGTGGACTTTCTCGGTCTGTGGTTCCGTTCTGTGTTCTGCATGTTTTCTAGCAGACCTTTATTAAAAATGTCCTCTGATTTCTTCATGAACTCAGGCTAAACAGAATCCGGTAAGAGGAGCCGGCCCACAGCATCACACATCCACCACCACCCTAACAGCAGCAATAATGTGCTTTTTCAGATCTCTGTTTAACTGAAAAACAAAGTTTATCAACTCAACAGACTTTTTTTTCACCTGGTCTTCAGCAGCTAAAGGTTTCTCTCGAAACTCACTGAGCCAAATTTTTCTGTCCTCCTCACCTTCCCCTCCTCCTCATCCCACCTCTGTTCTCACTGTTCCAGCTGTTTTAGGCCAGCAGCCATCTTCTGTAGCAAGTGTCTGGTTTTGTGAGCATTTTGATTAATGCTAACAGAAATGAGCGTCTGTGCTTGGTGGTAGTTTGGATGCAAACAGGAGGATTTAGTTATTATTGGAAGAAGAAAAAGGGAAACTTATTAACTAATTAAAAAGGAATCTGATGAAGAAAATCAAACTTTCCTTTATTAAAGCAGAGGTACAGTAGAAAAGACAAAACAACAAAACAAGAGTGAGAAATAACACTTAATAAAACATTACGAGAGATTTTAGAGGAAAAGAAAGTCAAAACAAAAGAAGAAAGATGACCAAAATAAAACAGGTGTAACTTGAATGGAATGGGGGTGCTCAGTGAGAAAGAAGGTTCTGGGTTCGGTTGCTGGCCCGAGTCTTTCTGCATGGAGTTGCATGTTCTCTCTGAGCATGTGGGGGTTCCTGCGTACTCAGCTTCCTCCCACAGTCAAAACAACATGTTCGGTTAATTGGCTTCTCTAATCCTCCTTAGGTGTGAGTTTGTGTGTGAATGGTTGTTTGTCTCTGTGATGGACTGGTGACCTGTCCAGGGTGGACCCCGCCTCTCGCCCGTAGACAGCCTCTCGCCCCATTTGGGATAAGCGTGACGGAAAATGGATGGATGAATAACTTCAATGGAAATATCCAAACAAACCTGTAGTTCTAGGAATCTGGTGAATTAGTTAAATTATGATGAATTATTCTCACTGGTGATACAACTAATGATTATTTTGCAAACTGATTAATCTGATGATTTTTTTTTTTTTGATTAATCGATTAATAATCGGATAGTAAAAGGTTCTTTAATGAAGACTTTTTTACTAAATTAAACCATGTGAAATTAGAGCTTTTCCACTTCAGGCGTTCTGGATAGACCATATTGACAGAAGAAGATTTTTATCTTATGTGCAAAATAGTTACAAATATTTTGGTAGGATTTTGGTATAGTTACTGCTCTAAGTGGGTCACTCCATCAGCTAAAGGCATGATTAATCAATTATTAAACTAGTTGACAATTATTTAAATAATCAATTCATCAGATGAACAAAAGCCCTGGTGAAAGTGAGCCACCAGGGCCTCGTGCACAAAAGATGGAGCAGCTTTCAAACAACCTTCAGTTTTAGGACAACATATGAAACCCTGTTTGTGTTCATGCTACCGCTAACCTTTCCTTCAGACATGCTAACTAGCATGATACTGAACCCAGCAGAAGTCTTGGCCTAGATCAGTGGTCACCAACCTTTTAAAGGTTGAGGGCTAATTAAATGCCATATATGATTAAATAATGAAATGTTCTATAACTGATTAAAAAAAGAAGAGCAACAGAATACAATGAAATTTCAAACATAGCTCACTGTTGAGTTGTTCTATTTTCAGAAGACTCTAAGGGCACCCCTTGTGGTTCTTGAGGGCCCCTTGGTGCCCGCGGGCACCATGTTGGTGACCCCTGGCCTAGATGCTCCCATCAGCGCCTGCAAATCCATATTCTATGTGCTCTTAATAGCCGAAGGGCTTCCACTATCAGTAAAAATCAACATCAAATGATAGAAAAAGATGGAGGTAAACTGACTTTTTCAATTCAATTCAGTTTATTTCTATAGCGCCAATTCACAACACCTGTCATCTCAAGACACTTTACAATTCACCAGATCATCCAGTCAGATTGATTCAAAGTTTTCTATCTAAGGAAAACCAGTTGATTGCATCGACTCCTTGACTCGAAGGCAATCCCTCACACTAATCATGCTTGTAGCGACAGTGGAGAGGAAAAACTCCCTTTGAACAGGATGAAACCTGCAGTAGAATCCAGGCTCAGTGTGAGCGGCCATCTGCTGAGGCCGACTGGGGTTCAAGGAGACAGAAGCAGAGATAGAAAAAGCAACTTTAAAAGGCGTCCCCCGTCCAGGAAACACACAGCCAGGCAGACGAGCTCCAAGCCAGCTCCCATGTCAGAGGATGAAGAGAGCACATCCAGTTAGTCACAGTCAGAGAAACAGGACTACACTGGAAAACAGGCCGATCTCCAACATGTATAAACAAAGGTGTTGATGGCAGCAGTACATTTTGATGCAGGTGTTAGCATCGATGGAAAGAGGATAATCTGCATTGTAACAAAACGTAAAAAAGAGCAATTGAAGGATGCCAATAGTTTTATTACAACAGGAGCTAAATTTTTTGACAAATTTTGCCAGATCAAAGCGGGAAACCGAGGGCAGCGTGAGGAATGTCCAAGGAAGCCAGTTTAGCCACATTTGAGATGGTTTATATCTTTTTTATCCCATAAAGCTCAGCTTATGGGTGACTGAGTGACCCTAACTGGTCAGCGCAGCTCCCTCTGAAATGACGGGGTTTCAAGAAACCTAGAATGAAGGTTCTTCCTAGTTTCCTTCGCAACCCTGGGTCGGCTCTCTGCAGGCTTTTAAAATGTGTCTCCTGCTCAATCTAAGCCCATCATCATCATGTTAAAAGGCAGTTTTTCCTCTCCACTGTCGCTACAAGCATGCTTAATGTGAGGGATTGCCTTTGAGTCAATGAGTCGATGCAATCAACTGGTTTTCCTTAGATAGAAAACATTGAATCAATCTGACTGGATGATCTGGTGAACTTTAAAGTGCTTTGAGATGACATGTGTTGTAAATTGGTGCTATAGAAATAAACTGAATTGAAAAATGTAATCCCAGCAATTCTGTAGATCCCTGAGAAGGCTGCCTCCAACCTAGGTGGCAGCGACTTCCAGCAGAGCCAAAGCGACCCTCCTTCCATGTTTATGCACCTTTATGCAGCCACTACTGTGCAACTGTCTAAAGATTGTCCCCCTTATGGATCATCACAGCTGACTGTTAGGAAAACATTTGCTGATCCCACATTTCTAAATCCTCCTTAGACGATCTGCAAACATCTGGACATGAAAAACCCAAACCTTTACGGTTCCATCTGATGAAGGCTGCCTCCATAATTAAAGGAGGTGTGATAGTTTGCTGCCTGAAGGGAAATCTGCTTCAGTTTGTTTGATGCTGAACCATAAAAGCTAAAGGAAAACATCAGGTCTGATGCTCCACAGCTTAAATCTGACATAATGCACACAGTTTTAGTTGAGATTCAGTATTTTATCAGGAGTTTGATGCTGTTTGCTGAACAAGTTTCTATTGATTTATACATGAGAAAACAGGACTTTAAATTTAACTTTGGTTAAGGCTCTTAACATTTTTACTTTATTTCTAGGTGACTAACATCTGGGTCTGATTATATATGGCGTCATATGCAGGGGCGCATTTAGGAAATTTGGGGCCCTGGGCAAAGACAGGCAGGGGGCCCTCTGAACTGAGAAGACAGCTCATAAAACAGACCCATTATACAGATACAGGATTTGAATAGAATAGACATCCATTATCTGTTCTAGGTTGTGTCCCTCTCTTCTTGTCCCTTTTCTTCTTGTTTTCCTCTCCATGTTTTGTACTCAGCTGACTTTTCATGCTGTCTCTAAAGGAATGAAAGATTTTTTCCAATCACTAAGCTCACTTAGCTGATTGCTCCTTCCTGTGTTTCCAAAAAGTAAATAACCCAGTCCTTCTTTTCACTGTAGACAAGCCATGATCTGCTTCTCTGTTCTCCATTTTTCATTTGGATGAAATAATAGCTGCATGAATCATGACAGCAGACAAGATAGAGGAGAGCAGGAGGCGGGGTTACCAATCTACTCGCTCTGGAGAGCAGAGTTTGCTGATTTTAGATGCTGTTGCAAAGTCTCCAGTAGCAGAAAAAAGTCGCTAGATTTGGAGCTAGGCGCATTTTTGTAATAAAAGCCCTAGAAGGGTCTGAAACGTCGCTAACAATAGCAAGTTGCAGTGTTAAGTTGGCAACTCTGCTCTTTGCACCATTTGTTGTGAAATTTGCTGCTGTCTGTTTGGACCTTTCTGCACATGTGCAGCAAATTGACTCATTAAATATAGTAATAGCTGTATTAACTATGCATGTAAACGGAGTTTTATGGGGCCCCAGGAACTCTGGGCCCTAGGTTCGCTGCTTTAGATGTTGTCTCCAAAGCTCCTAGCAGAAAAAAGTCGCTAGATTTGGTGCTAGACACTTTTTTGAAAGTGCTAGAGGGGTCTAAAAGTCGCTAAATATAGCGCCAAAAAACGTCAAGTTGGCAACACTGCTCTTTGTTTGTTTTTTTCAAATGGTTTGCTGCCGTCTCCTGCTGGACCTTTCTGAACATGTGCAGCAAAATGGACTGATCCATGGTGGACACTGAAGGGCCATGGTTCTGATGGCATTTTAGTGAAAGGATTTTTATCAAAACATAATTAATGTGCACAATTAAGGAATAGTTATATTATATTAATTGCCTAATGGTAAAACCCCCCTTTGGTCATATTAAGAGCATCATGGTTTAAATCTGGATTATAAAACACGAATCCGTTAAATATTCTTCCTGAACTTTGAGCTTAAAGCTCTTCCTTTTCCATAAGTTTATCCCCTTGTTAGATGTAGGAGTTACAATACATTTAAAGAAGGTTTGCATCTGTACCTGCAGCGATATTATTGATTAGCTCAGCCTGAGCTGTGGACTCTGGCAGGAATATTAATGAGAGAATATTGCCGAAATATTGAGCTGCTGAGGAACATGGGGGCTGGTTTAGAAACTCTGATCTGAACACAGATCTGATGGATTTCCATTTACCTGAAACACGCTAAGATAAACTCACCGCTAAGGTTTGAACTTATTGTGAATAAAGCAGCTCATTAGCAGGAGTGTTGAGTTACCTTCAGAAGACCTGATTTACATTTTGACAACTGCAAAAGTTTTGTGAGAAGAGCCAGAGAAGAGATGTATTTTCTCTCTACATTCATGATGTTTTCCAACTTGCCAGAACCTTTCACTGAACGTCTCGAAATCCTTTGGCATGAAATAACTCAAATGCAAATAAACCAGATGCCAGCAGGAGCCTGCTCCGGTCCAAAAATTCTGAAAGGCCTTGAGAAGCCCTACTTCTATTTTTCAGGGCACCTTCTCAGCCAACATCACCCCCTCAGCCTATTGTCCTCCCTTCACTCCCTCCTTTGTTCCCCTGGCCCACGTCCTCCTCGCCGCGGCGTCAAACAGGGGCCAGGCGCTCCAGACCGCCACCGTCACCTGGCTCATTAGAGCCGGTGGAGAACAAACCCTGACACAGGAATAAAAAGCAGCACACATCTCTGAACAGACGAAGGGAGGAAAGTCACACGGCCGGGCAGACGTCCACAAGCTCAGCCCCCAAATGAGAGGGGAAGAAGTTTTTCTTTCTCTCTGATACGTTTGACAGGAAGCCAGAGCGAATGTCCAGCAGAGGCCTTCTCACTGAGCCAGCCGCCTCGCTGTGACAGAGTGGTTTGATTTCTTCTCTTGTTAAACTGAGGGATGACTTACGGCCATGCAATTGTCTGCTAAAGACCCCGGGACCCTCAATCTGTCTGAGCAGACTGCACCGATTATGCAAGGCATGTCCAGGAAGCAGCTGTGAAACTTCTATTTAACTGATATCTGCAGTTAGAGCCTGAAAGCAACCTTTTAGGAGTGAACCTGCCAAAAGCTGATGGGCTCTGCCAATATTTGGCTTTTTACATTTTTATCAATTTCATGCTAAAAACAAAAGATCCACAGTTCAGCCCCTGATTGTGTTCTTGGCAAAATGGAAAAAAGGCAATTATGAGGAAGAAGAAGTGACTGCTAAAACACGGCATTATAATATTAATGACAATGATGAACGCACCGGAGCCGAACTGTGCTGAATCTGATTAAAACGACACATTAGAATCAGTTCAGGTTGAGGGTTCCAGCTGCAGACTGACAGCCAAGTCGCTATTTAGCAGCTGCGCAGTAAAAACCACATTAGGCTGCAGTGATGATTATTATCAGCAAACAGAAAAGGCACACAATTATGTTCCCGTCATAATCTTGCCATTCACTGAGAAAAAATAAAAGAAAAAAAAACTCAGCTCCAACAGGAAGAGATCCACTTTCCCTGGAGGTTGGAGAGCTGATGTCAGCAGCAACGCTTAATGATTTCAACCAAAATTAGGCTGAAATCTAAAAAGCAGGTAAATCTGAACTTTACTTCATTAGTTCTCTTTACATTGTGGATGTGCTCCATTTAAAGGGAAACTAACTGGAAATGTCTCACTATGCAGCTAAAAGCTGAGAATCTCATCTGATTTAGCCTTTATTGTGCCACTTAAATGTTTCAGATCATCAAACAGAAAAAAAAAATAACCTGAGTAAAAAACATCAGTTCATAAATTTTTTAAAAAATTAATTATTTTCTTTACATTTTTTGGACTTTTTCTTGCCTACTTCATGCTGCAAGGCAGGTTCTATGCAACTGTGTTACAATTATGACAGGAATCAGATCCGAATGTGTTTAATGGAGTCTAAGCGGATGTTCAGCTGAATAAGCTGATTGCTCGCGTTCATCCACCTGCGTCAGCCAATCAGCTTTGAACCACGCCTCCACGAAAGCCAATCGGCATCCAAAGTTCATCTTAAAAGGCCTCTGATCCGCAACTGGTCTGCTCCTGTACGCATGTAGTGAATGCGCTGTGACTTCATTCAAGATGACCCAGTTTCAACCCACCTCCATCCCCTCCTCCACCTTCGTAGCTAAAACTTAATCAGATGGTCATTCATCCCAGGACTCTTACTGCGTTATGTGTCTCATTTTAATCGGTCCGGCAGAAGATCGCCAGCGTAAGACCGCCTGGTTCTTACAGAGGTTTCTTCAAAATCGAGGAGTTTTTCCGCCACTCACCGTTGCTTCATGCTTGCTCATCATGACAGGTTCTCTCAACCTGTGTTATCTCAAACTGGACTTCCATCTTCCAGATCCCAGGTGAAGCTCTGTGTATCAGCTCATGAAGTCCAGTGGATCTCCCCATAAAGCTCAGCAGACCGGCTCTCTCTAACCAGCAGTCTACAGACTGACCAACTCCATCTATCTCCACTCCACCAGTTTCAGGCCTGGAGGGGAAACAGCCCTGTTCTTTGCTCCTGTTCATGCATATCTATCAAAATTCAGCTCTAATGTTTCCTGCCGTGGTCTGAGCGCCAAAGTAATTGTATCAATAAATTCTTTCTAATTGTCTTTTTTTTTCGTGTGGTTTTTTCAGATTAAAATTAAACTGGTTCAGGTTTCCTACATTAATGGAGGCGGGGTTGGATTCAGTTCATTCATCAACAAAAATAAGAGACCCATAAATACAAAGACACAAGTTTAAAGAGGAAATCATAAATGTGAGCTAATAGGGAAGGTAGATTGTCTCACTGGTATGCTAGCATGTCCAAGAGGTGCAAACTTACAAAAAAACAAAAACAAAATGCTCATCACATCCAGAAGGTATTGCAAACACAAATACGATGCTATTAAATAAAATAAACACACAGAGAAAATACTTAGAGTATCAGAAAAGCTGCAAATTATCTTCAGAAATGTTCTCCAGACCACTAGAGGGAGACGATCATCAGCTCATGTTGCACGCAGCTACAGCTCACACTGTACGACCAAACCGCAGGGTTTAAAAGTTCACAGCTCATGATTTTTGCTCTCTCACCCGTGCGACCCGACTCTCTGATGCAAGTCTACACTGGAAAAAATCAAAATCCAGATATAAGTCATTTTTTCCTAAAATAAGTGCATTTGTTCTTTGATTAAGGAGGTAAAAGAGACATTTTGCCAATGGAACAAGACAATTTACACTTAAAATAAGAAAACCTGGTGCATTGTCTTATTTTAAGTGAATATTATCTAATTATCTTATTTATTTATAGGGTAGAAATACTCATTCCATTGGCAAAATGATCTCATTTTACCTACTCAAATTAAGGAGTAAATAAACTTCATTTAAGGAATTTTTTTTTTTTTGTTATTTCTAGATTATTTTTTCAATTGTTACCTGCTCACACTGTAATGCGTCCAAAAATTTTTATGTCGGACTCCGTGGTGAGATGGAGACTACTTTCGGACTTCCGTCTATCCGGAAACAAATGAGGTAGAAGAAGAATAGCCGAAAGCTCATTAGAGGAAACCTTTACGTTGCCATGGCTATTGAATTGCAATTTTGTGAAAGCCTAAAAGCGGCGTATTTGGACAAAGAACATGGCTGAGCGAACTCCATGTATTAGCTATTGGTTTCCTCCCCACTGCAATAAGCTGCAAGCATGCTTAGTGTGAGGGATTGCATTTGAGTCAATGATTAGTGCACTGCAATTCAACTCAGTTTTCCTAAGATAGAAAGCTTTTAATCAATGTGTAGCTGGATGATCTGAGTGAACTGTAAAGTGCCTTGAGAGAAGACATGTTGTGGTGGCGCTATAGAAATAAACTTAACAGACTTGAGTTAGATGTCTAATGTATCCTAAATACACCAATAAATGATTATTATAGAAGTTATTTATCAGAACACCTTCAAAAACTAGTTTAAATGTGAAGGAAATGTAAAGAAGGAAGCTGAAGTCCCGAGGTTTGAAAGTTATGTTTTATTTAATCAAATAATTATGATGAAAACAATAATATTTATCGTCGAAACAAAAAATCTTTTTCAGTTCATTAAGGAAAACTCATAAAGCTATGGGAATAAATCAGCATCGCCTGACCCTGAAACATTTGGGTTTATCTTCAGTCCCTGAGGAATGAAACCCAGATTACAGTCAGAACCCAAAACCGACCTGAAAAATCCAGCTTCTAACCATCTTAGTTGCTGTTTTCCAGTGGGAATCATATATATATATATATATATAAATATATATATATAAAAGAACAACTGAACAAAGTGTTTCTCCATCCATCACTTTAGGCCTTGCTAAAAAACAAAACTTCATCTCTGGAGCAGAACTGGAGTCTGCCCCCTCAGAACCGTTTAGAACGAGTCCAGGTCTGCTGCTCGTTAACGGTTTATTAGCCCCATATGTCTGGTTTGAAAACCGTTTTACAGAATATTTAGTTACTCAAAGGATCTGCAGAATTTGTAGCAAAGCTTTGAGCTGAGTGCCGTTCAACAGCCCCACATCTGTGACAACATCATTACCCGCCCTGCTGTAGAACCTCCAGAACAGCCCGACATCTGAGCAGGAGAGCCTGCGCTACGGTGCATGTGTTTGACAGTCCACTGACCCTGCAGGCAAGAGGAAACAGATGCTTTGTGAGGGAGTTTACACAAGAGCAAGGATCAACTCCAAGCCACAGGCAGGAATGAGCTTATTGCTCAACAGCACTTAAACACTGAGTAATGTGAGGCGGGCTCTCTGCCTGCAGCCCTCTGGAACACACCCACCTTATTAGCCGCCTTGCTGAGGAGTTACTGCAGCTAGAAAACATGTCATGGTGGATTTTAATCACACCGTAAAAGTTCTCACCTTTTAAACTCCAAACGGTCTCTGAAGGAATCAGATGGAAGTGGGAAAGAAAAATCAACAAGCTTGTGTTCCTCTACTGAACCTGGAGAAATATTAAGTTATTGGACCAAACCATGATGCTGCCACCACCATGTTCCAGTGTGGGAATGCTGCTCCTTTAGAGATACTCCAAATTTCTTCTGGACTTTCCTCGAGACAGAGAAGCAGGGGCTGGGATTGAGGAAATTTGGGGTCCTAGGCAAAGACAGGCAGGGGGCCCTCTGAATGGAGAAGACAACACGTAAAACTGACCCATTACACAGATACAGAAACTTTTAATAGAGATAGACATCGATTATTTGTTCTAGGTTTGTAGTTTCTTCTTGTTTTTCCTCTCTATGTTTTTACTCAGCGGACTTTTCATGCTGCCCTCTAAAGGAATGAAAGCTCACTTACAAGCACTAAGCTCACTTAGCTGATTGCTCCTTCCCTTGTTTCCAAAAATTAAATAAAAGGGAATTTCTTTTCACTGTAGACAAGCCATGATCTGCTTCTCTGTTCTCCATTTTTCATTACTTGATGAAATAATAGCTGCATAAATCATTACAAACAGGCAAGATAGAGAGAGGAGAGCAGGAGGCGGGGTTACTAATCTACTGGCTCTGAGAGAGCAGAGTTCACACTGCTTTTAGATGTTGTCGCTAAAGTCTCAATGAAAGCAGTGGAAAAAAGTTTCCTAGATTCGCTGTTAAAACACTTTTTTAAATCAAAAGTGTCTTAGAGTGGGTCTGAAGTGCTTGGCTAAATGTGGCTTACTGCTGTCGTTAAGCTTAACAACAATGCTTCTTTGCACTGTTTATCGCCGAATGGTATGGTTTTCTGCTGTCTGTTTGGACCTTTCTGAACATGTGCAGCAAAATGAACTGATCCAATATGGTGGACACACCAGGGGGGGGCTGAGACACACTTATTATCAGCGCTCTGATGGTATTTTAGCTTAAAGGATTTCTATCAAAAACATAATGTGCACAAATAAGGTATAGTTGTATTAAACACACATGTAAGCAGTGTTTTATGGGCCCCCCAGGAACATGGGGCCCTTGGCTACTACCTAGTATTGCCTAATCCTAAATCACCCCCCCCCCACCGCAGAGAAGCTCATAATCTGTTCCTCAGCAGCCCTGGAGGCCTGGCAGCAGCCTCCCTGACCAGCTGCAGCTCCGTCTTTTCTGCCCTTCTCCTGACTGATAACTTTAGAAATGTTAAAAACTTTCTGATCCTCTGAAGCTTCTCCTCAAACTGCAGGTTCAGCTAAAGGCTGCAGGACAGACAACCTTTATTTCCTCAGAAACATTCATATAGCTTTATAGTAAGGATCACAGGAACACAGCTAAACCTCCAGCCTTCTCACAGCGCTGATCTAGCTGCAACATTACCAAGGTCCATTTAGTTCAGAATATCAAAATGAAAGCACTTCCTGTTCCGCCCATTCAGAAGGTTAACCCTTGTTTTTTAAATTCCTTCCCATTGTCTCTTTTAATTTTTCATTTGTATCTCAAATATTTACTATTTAGAATTGATAATTTTTTAAAGTTTTCTAATATAATTAACATTTCTGCAGCTCAGATTGAGGAGAAAAAATGCTCCATACCACATTTAGTTTAACACATAAGGAGGGAAATAAGAATAAGGAGGCAGGGATGCAAAGACAAAAACAATATGTTACTGGGTTTAGTTATTTCTAATACTGCATAGTTTATGTATATATTTATACAGTAGTAGCCATTCAGAATATCCTCACTTTCCTTGATGGATCCTTGGCTAACCCCCTAGATTTGCTTTTTAAACATCAATCTTTGTACTAAAATATTCTTTCTGTCAGGATTTGTGGACATTAAGATCTAAAGAGAAGCATCATCTCCTGGTCAGACCCTTTAATTCACTGAAAGGGTGGATCCTTAAATCCAGGTGCTGGAAGTTTGGCTAGGGTTGGAGGGGAGTAGGCTGCCATTTTGAATGGCTGCTACTGTACATCAGATTTTTCCTTATTCAAAATAAGACTTGGGCAGGTTTCTAGACAGTAAATTTGGTTTAAAAGATAATAAAATAAGGATAATTTTATAGTTTAGGCCTGAGAATGAATTCCTGACCTACATCTCGAGGAGACCTGGGGATTTTCAGTTTCACACAGACTTGGACTCGTCCCCCAACGAGTCAGAACATTCGTCAGATTCTCTAATCTCGACAAATCATCAACTAGCTGTAATTCGTAGTCATTTGTAAACCAGAACTTTGAACCCAAATCTGATTCCAGAACCAGGAGCATCTTTATCCTGCTAACCCATACAGCCACTCTGCAAACAAGATTTCACTGGAAACAGGGACGGAGGTGGAAATCAAGACCTCCTCACCTAAGGTCAAGGTTCTCCAGACTGAGACGATCAAAGCCTCTCAGCAGGGAGGCTGTGGGAGGATGGAGGGGAGGAAAACCAGCAGACCTTCAGGGCAGAACTGGATGCTTCCTTCTCCTGCAGGTTTCCAGATCTGAATAAATATATCAGGTTTAACAGAAAGGAGCCATAAAATGCAGAACATTGTTTTCTTGACATTCCTTTGTTCACTGATGCCTTTAGGTCATTAATTCATCATCAGGCTTTCAGTGGCTCCTTGGTTCATCAGACAGTTTAAGTGCCTTTCAGTTGTTGACTCACCTCATTCTGAATCCCTGCAGATGTTGGGATCAAAGGTCTGTCAGAGAACGGGAGGTATAACCATCAGACTGTAACAGTCCAGGAACGACGTGTTCGTACAGAGAAGGAACGCACTGATCCTCTGCCCAGACGGACTATTTCTGTCGGGTGGCCTGGATATTACACTACAAGCTGAACAGCTAGCGAAGGTGATACCTGCATGATGAGGTACCATGAAGGCTGCAATGTTTAGATGGAGCAGCTACAGTGACAGCCATTCAAAATGGCCCCTCCCTTTGAAACGCATGCAAGCGAACGTCCCTTCGACTTCCAGCCACTGGAGTGACCCCCTCTTGCATAACATTTTACTCTGACTCCCCCCTTTCACTGAATCACAGGCTCTGACCAGGAGATGATGTTTCTTTAGATCTTAATGTCCACAAATCATGACAGAAAGGATATTTTAGTGCAAAGATTGATGTTTAAAAATGAAATCTTGGGGACCAGCCAAGGGTGTAACTTTGTAATGGCAAAGGCAGTCAGGGTGGGGGCTGATGAAGCTACAGTTACTCGATCCCAACGCTTTAATTAGGTTTTTGTATTTTCCAAAAATGAGCTCAATTTATCTATTTATTGAGCGCTTTCCTATTGTTGAGAACACAAGAAAGCCACAATACACTAATATCTATATTTATAGTTAGAAAGATGCCTTTTAGTGCATTATATTAAAAAAGTAAATAATAAATAAAAATGAAAAAAGCGAATATTGGCTGATTCTGATGCCAAAATCCCTAGAAGTACAATTTCAATTCCATCCATCCATATTTTTCTTCTTGTAAACTTTCTGGTAAAACTTGGAGATATATTTTATTACATGTTGCATATCCCAGTAAATCTGTTTCCCCTTTAAAGCTACAGTGTGTAATTTTCAGCGACATCTAACGTCCAGACTGCAGACCGCAGCAACATGAACATCTCCCCCACCGCTTCTCCCCAACAGTACGTATGCCGTTACGGACAAAATGTCTTCCACGACGCCCGCATCACCTAGTACCTTCTCAAGTGATGAGGTTTGTTTTACATAGATAATTTTACAGATAGTATTTCATTAGTCTGTGTAGGGTATAGATTTCATGTAGACTTAAGAAACAACTATGTCGTGAGTTACTTTCGAGCTGCAGAATGGGCAATCTAGCAATCACTAGTTTGTTGGTTCTGCGCTGCCGAAGTGCAAAAGATGTCTGCCTCCATGGCTGCGAGACCCGCCCTATGTAATTATAAATAAAATCTAATTCTAAGGCAACGCAAATATTAAGGTTAAGAGGCTGGGCTAGAAAGTGAGATGATGATAAATAACATAGTTATGTATAATATATTACATTTCTGACTGTATATCCCTTGTAATTATTACACACTGTAACTTTAAAATCTGCAGCTCTCCCTACTTCCCTATTTGCTCTGTTTAAAATGACTTATGAACTTCTTTACTAATATAATGACGCCAGAAACTAAATTTTAAGATCTGTAGAAGCTCTGCAGTCTGATTCTATCTATACAATAAGAAAACGTGTTCATTTTAACCTGTAACTGTCAGTTATAATGTTCCTCTGAGAAAGATTTTTTTAACTAGTACAGAAGAACAAACTATGTTTTCTCAAGCTTCTTGCATTATATTACTAACTTACAATCTGTTACAGTCTGTATTAGCTGAAAAGCTCCATATGTCAAACGAACCGATTTTTTGGTGGCATCTTTAATTTTTTTAATCAACCCGTCTCCTAACTTTTACTTAAACATACTTAAAAGTAGCTGCAGGTTAGTGCTGCTGTGTGTCTCTCCTCCAACCACTGCAAGTTACGTAGGAGCAAAAAAAAAACAAAAAGCAAACGGATCTCAAAATGCTCTGACAACAGTTAGCTTCACCCAACCTCTGTTACCTTTGGCTGAAGAAAATGAGCAGAAAGGGGAAAAAAAGTGGAAATTATTGGTGGGGACATGTCTACACCAGTCCTTTAGAAAGTTACGCCAGTGAACCAGCCAAGGACGCATCAGATAACAGTAAAACTGAAGCAGCAAGGATGCAGATTCATAAACATCCCCTCCCTGCTCCCAGCTGGACGGCGCTTCTGACAAGGTCAAAGGTCAAACGGTGTCACAGCAGCCTGTCTAATCCACAGGGTTTTTTTTTACTTTCTGTTTTTCCTTTATAAAAACAATGAGATTCATCATAGAAGTTACTGGTTTTTATTTGCTGTAACTTCTGATAAAGATCTGATGATGATGATGTCACTGCTGTAAGAACACGCAGGGATCGTCTCCTAGAACAGAGACGATTGCGTAAAAAGGAAGAGAGCAATGAGGAAATGTTTCCCCCATTGATTCAAATGGGGGTAAAACCAGAACCTTTAAACCAGACCAGAACCAGAACATCTACAGTCGCAGCAGAGAGGAGGCAGCTGGACCAGCTGACCAGGAGGAGCAGTTCTTACATCACTGATGGACAGTGCCTCCCCCCCAACCATGCATGGAGCTGATGCAGTTTTTTTTAGGGACACAGCAGCATCCAGCATCAGTCAGATTTTCTAATCTCTGCTGCTCCCAACACACCCATTGATTGTTTAGCTCATGCTAACGGTAGCACGCCCCAAATCCTTCATGAACCGTTTACTCTATCCTCCAGATGCTAAGGTGAAGTAGATCACGCTGTCATTAAGACTGCATCTCTTATTCTGGATTGTTCTCTAGGGTTAAAGGTTTAATATTTATTCAGTCTTTTAGATCAGACTAGTTTCTTCTTTGTTGATTATCCTGCTCTCTGTGTGTCACAGTTGCACCATCTCAGAACAATGAAGTGATTCCAAATGCTTACTTAAAGGAGTAGGGAGGAAAGAAGGACACTAGAAAGGAGAGAAAGGCTGTATTCAACGTCTGGAAACAAAACTTCTTTTTCTATATTTATCCAGACCTGGAAACTCTGTAATTTAATCCCAGACATTTTCTGACCTCTGACCTCAAACATTTGAGCCATAAGTAATGAAACCTGAACCAGTGGCGTCACTATTCCATTCAATTTCAATTCAGTTTATTTATAGAGCGCCAATTACCAACATATCATCTTAAGGAACTTTACAGCTCACCAGATCATCCAGTCAAATTGATTCAAAGTTTTCTATCTAAGGAAAACCAGGTGATTGCATCGACTCATTGACTCGAAAGGCAATCCCTCACACTAAGCATGCTTGTATGCGACAGTGGAGAGGAAAAACTCCTTTTAACAGGAAGAAACCTCCAGCAGAACCAGACTCCAGTGTGAGCGGCCATCTGCTGAGGCCCACTGGAGTTCAAAAGGAGACAGAAGCAGAAATACAAAAAGCAGTTGTAAAAGGCCGTCCAGGAAACACACAGCCAGGCAGATGTGTTGATGGCAGCAGCACAGCTGATATTTCTCTCCAGGATGGAGTCACAGCCAAACAGGAACAGACCAGATGAAGCTACTATGAGAGGAAAAACAGAGAGAGTAGATTGTAGAGATCGAACTAACAGATTCTGCAGAGTGGGAGAATAGAGACGGACTGAAGCGGAATGACAAAAAGGGGTCCCTATGTCCTCCAGAAGTCTAAGGCTATAGCAGCATAACCACAGAGATAGCTCAGCAGACTGAGCTTCCACTCCGACCCGATTTGGCATTCTGAGTGTCCCGTGATCAGCTGCCTTCTCCTCTGAAAGGAGCCCATTGTCCTGTTGGAGAATCTGCTGCATCACATCCAAACAGCAGCCTCCACCCCGGTCCTCACCCCCAACAACACCTCTCCCCTTTTGGAGGATTGCAGGATGACAGGCGACCCTGGCTGGGGTCAGAGGCCAAAGGTGGCTTTGGCTTTGAGGTCAGTGCTGCAGTGCGGGGCACCGCTGAGAAGTCCACTGGATCCGACCAGAAGATGAAGCTCAGCGAGCCTCATGAATGCTGCATGAGAGCAGGATGGAGGGGTAAACAAAGGGCAAGATTTCATCGGAGAGGGAGAGGAGGGATAAAGAAGGTCCTGTGAGGCCCGACAAAGACGAGCTTTATTGGAACACGGCTCCAGTGGGTGTTTTATTCAGGCTCCTCTCCTCCACACTGAGAAGGCTCCCTGAGGCTCCTTTAAGGCTGAGGAGGTGTGCATGTTCATACAGCTCTTCTTCCTATAATCAGGTCCCCAAACACCGCCCCAAAGCGGTCTGATCAGGGTCAGAACCTGTTGTTTCTGAGCATCGTTTGGACCAGGCATTACAGAATGTTCTGAATCAGAGCCAGAACCACGTCCAGATGGAACTGGATCCACAGAAGGCAGGATGTCAGAGGAACGCTCCTCCCTCCCTAAAAGGACACCAGGCTGGAAGCTGCAGAGCCGGATCCAGAGCTGGAGGGAAACAGAACCAGGAACAGATTCTGGAAAATGGACCAGAACCTTTGGGGAACCTTGGCCAAAGTTCTATTTAAAGTCGTCAAAGAGTAGTGCCTTGGTTCTTTGACAAAATTCAATCAATGCGTCACATTTATTTCAAAACGCCCAAAAATAAACATTCTTGCAGGTATGTCAAACTACTTCTGTGCCACCACACAACAAAATCTGACAAACTCGAGAAACTGCCGCTCCGAGGGGCTGGTGTGTCGCTCTCTGCACACGCCAGCTCCTCCCACACACCGTCGAGATCGTTCTGAGGATCTCACCACACCCACAATTTTGTATCCAGCGCACACGCCCGAGGACGGTTGCGCTTTCCAAAGCGTTTCTGGCTTCGGAATGATTTCCTCCTCAAGTGAAGGAAAATGGGTTTTGACAGGTTTAGTGGAGTCAAACCTCTTCTGTAAGCCTCCTCCTGATTGGACCTTGCAGACACCATCATACAGGAAGTAGCGTCAGGAAAGCCTTTGACTGACAGCTCGTCATTCATAAGTGAAGATGACGGCTGGAGGCGGGACAGAGGCGGAGGCTTCTTCAACAAGAATGGTTGTGAATTCCACATACTCCACGTATCGCAAACGTTGTAGAAGCCTCCACCACTGTCAGAATCAAAATCAGAAATACTTTAATAATCCCAGAGGGAAATTACTTTTGTTACACCTCCTTTGGCCGCCATCTTCACTTATGGATGAAGAGCTGTCAGTTAGGGAGGCCTGGCGATGAGCTGGGAGTGGAGCTAAGGACAGCAGAGTGATTCGGACCCAGGTAAGGAAAGACCAGCAGGTTAATACCCCATTTTACACTACCCTTGAAAAACCCGATCCATGCCGTGATTGGTCCAAGCTTGGAATGGTTAACCAGGCCAAGCTTGGTTCTGATCGACCGTTTACACGTCACACTATCTCGGTTCCTCGACTCCTCGCTCCTAGTGACGATCTGCGGTATTACTGCCAGTATTGAAGGAGGAAATCAAGCAGCTGGTGGCGGAGTAATGCACCAAAAGTTGTTTGCCAACCGCCATAAAACACAAGAAAGAAGAAAGACGGAAGGAGGGAATCAAGCAAATCAAAATGGCGACACCCGTCCACATTCAGAAAGTTATGCTTGATTATTATTGCTGTACTTCGGTGTTATTATTTAAAAATGCCATTATTTAAAAATGTTGCGTGGAGAAGATTTCGATTGTTGTTTATGTTCTTCTTCTTCTGTTTTGTGTTGGTTGGCAAGCAACTTCTGGAGGGGCATTACCGCCAACTACTGGAATGGGAGTGTGAATCAGGATGTGCAGCCAGACGGAGATGACGCGTTCTCTGCTCTTGTTATCAGAGAACCGAGCCAGGGAAAGACCGAGCCGAGCCCACCTCTGGAACTGGTCTGCAGTTATCTCGGTCCGGTTGTGTCTAGCTCGGTTCAGTTCAGTTTGCTTTCCATTTACACACCATAAGTTATCTCAGTTACTGAGCTCAGACCGGTCTCGGCACGGTTTTTCAAGGGTAGTGTAAATGAGGTATAAGAGGCCTCCTCAGGTCTGCTGCAATACAGACCACTACAGGAGGTCCAGCCTGCTGGATCCATCTTCAGTTCTTTGTCAACAATCAGTCGGTTCCAAAAACTTTCCCCACAAATCTTTGAATTTTAATCAACCAGAAGCTTCAGTTATCAGCACAGGGAGGTCTTCCTCCGTTTTCATCCTGACTGTTTCCAAACGGTGGTTTTCCATATTGTTGACAAATTAACCTGCATCAAAATGACCTTAATGTTCATAATCCTCTGATTCTGTAGATGAACGTTTCTCAGATGGGTCTGAAATGTTCCCGTTTCTCCAGAACAAGCAGCTCTTCATGACCGGGTTCTGTTCAGCTGTCTGACAAGCAGCTTATTGTTAAACTGGAAATGATTGGAGTTATTATAACCAGAACTGTGTGAATAAAGTTGCATTAAACAGGCTCCCTTGTTATCTCCAGCGTGCATGAGCATTATGGATGTGTGCATGTTGTGAGTGGGAGTGGGGCCAAGAGGCTGAATATTTCATCCTGGATTTTATAAGACAGATTTCCTTAGAAATAAACAATCCCAGACAAATTCAAATATATTCAATAGATCTTCAGCAGTTATTAGAAATGTGGCATCGTTTAAAATGCTAAATAGAGCAGTTAGCATATTTAAAGGGTGTGAAACATGTGGGGCTATTACTATAGAACCAAACCTCATAGAAATGAGACGTGGAACTGCAAAAGATTCCCAGGAAAAAAACTCAATGATGCAAATTGATAGAGCATCAGCAACTATCTAATGCTGCAAGAAATTTATTTTTATTTTGAATTTCGTTTTAAAGAAAAAAAGGTTTGGAAAGGTTTTATTGAAATTTTTCATCGCCGTTCAGCAGCAGGACGAGTCTGGAAACAGAAAAAACCCTGAGAACAAAGCAGAGACGTACAGAAGCAGCATTGCTATCACCTGCCGACCAACAGGAAGTGCTATTGTCTTTACCCCACTTCCCCCCCCCCTCGGCTGATGCAGCTGTAATCACCGCTGTAAACCTCGTGTCATTGTGGGGACACGTATAATTAAAAGAGGATTAGCGGCGGCCGGGCCCAGATGCCTTCTGCATGTAATTAACATTCAGACAATGCGGCGGGCACTCAGAGAAAACACCTGTGTTTGTGGGCGCGTCCTGCGTGTTTGTGTGCGTGTCTGGGAGGGATTAACCTCCGCCTGACATCAGCCACGCCGACACATTCACAGGACGGCCAATCATTCGCCACAAAGCACCAAACCGTATGAAAACAAATGATCTAAACGGTGACAGTGGATAACAGGAAGTCAGCTGTTTTCTGATGATGGAACTCGACGGTTCATAGCGGCGCGTCACCTGATGGATTTAAAGCATGTTTGGATTCAATGTGCTGCATGTCTGAGGTCATAGAGGGTCAGGAGTGTCCGTTCTACAGCTCATCCCTCTGCAGGAGGGGAGAGGCCGGCTTTAAGTGCATCTTAGAAACTTCTTAGCCAGAAGGAGCCATCAGCATATTTGGAAGCAGCTCCGTTTGGAGACCCCAACCCACAGCAGGGGGGATTCACCATTAGACAATACTAGGCTGTTGCCTAGGACCCCATGTTCCTGGGGGCCCCATAAAACTCTGTTTACATGTATTGTTAATAGAACTATGCCTTATCTGTGCACATTAATTATGTTTGTGATTAAAATCCTTTCGCTAAAATGCCATCAGAACACTTATAAAAGTGTCTTAGCCCCACCCCCTCTTCAGAGTGCGCCATATTGGATCAGTCCATTTGCTGCACATGTTCAGAAAGGTCCAAACAGACAGCTGCAAACAATTCGAGACAAACGATGCAAAGAGTAGAGTTGCCAACTTAGCGCTTTTGTCGCTTTATTTAGAGACTTTTCAGACCCCTCTAGCACTTTGATTTCAAAAAAAGCTCCTAGCGCCAAATTTAGCGACTTTCAAACCCCTCTAGCACTTTTATTTTAAAAAAAGCGCCTAGCGCCAAATTTAGCGACTTTCAAAGCCCTCTAGCACTTTTATTTCAAAAAAAGCTCCTAGCGCCAAATTTAGCGACTTTCAAAACCCTCTAGCACTTTTAGTTTAAAAAAGCGCCTAGCGCCGAAATTTAATGACTTTCAAACCCTCTAGCACTTTTATTAAAAAAAAAGCTCCTAGCACCAAATTTAGTGACTTTCAAACCCCTCT